>CABHPQ010129459.1:16878-50921 GCA_902168405.1 Peromyscus aztecus | reverse complement strand
TTCAGGAGGGTGGATACCGGCAAGGAATTAGCATAGGGAGGACATGTGGTCAAGGTCGGCAAGCAGGCAAACAGTTTACTCAAGTATGGGGAGCCAGGGCCCTACAATGCACCAACGCAAAGTAAAATAAGTTAGACACAAAGGACAACAGGTTCATTCTATTTATTTATTTATTTATTTATTTTGAGACAGGGTTTCTCTGTGTAGCTTTGCGCCTTTTCCTTGAACTCACTTGGTAGCCCAGGCTGGCCTCGAACTCACAGAGATCCGCCTGTCTCTGCCTCCCGAGTGCTGGGATTAAAGGCGTGCGCCACCACCGCCCGGCTCATTCTATTTTTTTGAGCTAAGCAGAGTGGACAAATATATTCAAACAAAAAGTAGAAAAGGAGCTGGGGCTGAGCATATGTGCAGGGTTTGGGGGGGGGGGGTGAAGAGCTGATTTTCAGTTGTTACAAGGTCTCTGAGATGATGAAAGAGTTCTGGAACATTATTAGAAGCAACGGTCCCACGACTGTGTGAATGTACGCCAGTAATATTTGAAATGATCAAGCAATAAAACTTGAAGCTATGTATATTTAAAAAAAAAACATACTTTTGAGCAATAATCATTATGGAGTCATTGAGATAGTTTAGCAGATAAAGACACTTGCTGCCAAGCCTGACTGCCTGGAGTTAATCTCCAGAACAATATGGTAGTGAGTTAAAGTTTGGTAAAGACCAGAGATACAGATGCTTTCAAAGTATCTGTCCATATACTTACTGATTAAAAAGAGAAAAATGACTTCCGGGAAAGAAGCGTGCTCACAGTCTTAACTGACCAGTTGACCACCATTACAAATGACACAAATCAACATACACCTCCTCGTGATGTGGGCATAAACCCATATCCTTGAAGTCATAGTCTGGATCACACACCCTGAATCAAATCATGATAAAGTATCAGAAAAATAAAATAAATTAAGGACTTAACTAGGAAACAGTTATTCCCTCCATGCCAAATTCTCAGTATTACTAAAGACAAAGTAGGGCTGAGAAATAACTCCAGATTACAAAGGGACTAAAGAGGCAGGAAAACTAAACACAGTGTGTAAGTCTCCTGTGAAGGATGGAGCATGAAGGAAGTCTGACATAACCATGCCTGTGAAAAACTAATGAAACTTGAATTTCTAAAATCGATTTGCTGTGTACATGTGTGGATACACAGCAGCCACAGTAGACTTGTATGACGGCCCGAGAACAACTTGCAGGTTTTGGCTTTTTCCTTCCACCATGTGTGTCCCAAGGACTGAGTGCAGGCTTGGTAACAAGTGCTTTTACCTGTTAAGCCATCTTGAGAGCCCATGAAAACTAACGCATGGATAGTCTGTACATAACTATTATATTAATGACAAATTTCCTAGTTTATTGATCATTGTTCAGGAGCAAAAAGAAAAAACTGGATATGGATGTGGAGCGGGAGAGTGTGTGAAAAAATAGAACCAAGTGACATTCTAACAACTGCTGACTATACAAGGGGTATTTCTACTAAGACTGCAATATTGTAGTTGGAGATTCTTTTTTCTAAATACAAGTTTTTAAAAGGGGGTCTGAAACTTTTCCCTGCAAAGTAGACCAGAGTCAAGCTTCCAAAGTCCCCTCACGCTGGCATAGGGCTATGAACGCTGTGAACACTGGCCTAAACATAAAGCAGGTGCTAATACACCTCTCCATCACCATCTCCATGTCTGTATCAAATCACAGCCCCTGCATCTGACAAAGCAAGCAGCACAGATAAAAATGTATCAGTCAGGATGGGACCCTGAAATTGTGAGTACCAGGAACCTAAGATCATTTTAAAAGAACAGAAATACCTAAACACTGGGAAAATGACCACTTTTGCAACATCAGCAACAAATGGCACTCTTTCTTCAATCTTAGAAACCAACTGATTTTCCAAAATAGTTTTCTTGTTCACTATAGTCCTTTACTCATTTATTCTGGAAATATCTGAACCAAGTAACGTTCACAAACAGACAACAAATAGCACTCTTCAATCTTTAAAACAAACTGATTTTCCAAAATGGTTTTCTTGTTCACTTTATAGTCCTTTATTCATTTATTCTGGAAATATTTAATAGCTTTGAACACAGTAAGGTTCACGAACGGGGGGGGGGGGGGGCAGCAAATTAACTTCTTTCACTGAAATTGCCTCTGAAATATACTGACTACATGGGAAGTATACTACACATTTATTGTGGCTAAGAAAAAAAGACATTATTGATGAAAAATAAGGAGCGTAAAACAAAAATATTTTTAAAATTACATCACACACACAATTTCATGAGAATGAGTTGCAATTCATCTTTATTTTTCACATCATTTCTATATACATTATATATATTATATATATATATAATAAATATACACTTGTAATTAAAAAGTCCATATAAAACCCAAGTACTACAAAGGTGGAAAGGGACATACTGCAGTAGATTTATGACACTTTGCTGTTTAAATACTTTTAAAATCAGTTTTCAAGGAGACAACAAATCAAATGCCATTACATTTTCAGAGAGCTCCATGTTTACAGAAATTCATCATTCAAGTACATTTTATTGAAATAATAAGCCACGTGATTAGCTGCAAAGCCCAGAAAAACAAGCCACGATATAAGCAAAACCAGGGCTTTCTTGTTATTTATTTTTAAAATCAGTCTAAAATCAGCTTCTAATGTGAAGTGCAAAGTGTGACCACGATTCTATCCTTACACCATAAAACACCATGCTGACAATTCATCCTATATGTTTACTTGGATACTTATTTAAAATAAATACTAAACAATTCAGTAAATAAATACTACAAATAACAATGTCTTGATTTATAAAATAATACATCTCTTTCAATGTGCTTGGCAACTGGACATCACATTTGAAGGAGTCATTTCAACACCCAATGGACAAAAAAATGCACATAACTCCTAAAGGATTCAGAAATCCATTCAGTTATAGTTCTCACACTACAGATATCACAATAGATATGAACAACTTAAAATAACGTGCGTCACCAAAATATTGTCATGCTTAAAATAAATCATTGAGATACAAAAGCATTCCACAACTTACCCGCAGTTGTGAATGGAATGAAGACAGAGAAAGGCATTTCTCATCTAAATTAAGCCAGTACTATACCCTAATGCATGTGCTCTCTTACGATCAGATCATCACAATAGATAAAATTTACGAAAGTCTGCTTAACCTGCTGATATCAAGAATGACTTAAATCTAAAACTCTATGCTTATCATATATTACTAAAGATTGCAAATGCAGTATGATCATTTTCTGAGTCAGGAAAGTGAAGAGTTACTTAACAAATTTGACACAACTGATTGAAAGGACAAGATTAACAGTATAAATTTAAATAAACTAGTTCTAAGAAAGATGCTTATTAACATGATATTTTAGAAACACTATTATATAACCTACAAAAATTTAAAAGACAGTGCCATATATATGAGCTTGCCACTATAGACACATTAAATCATCTGCTAATTAGCCTTCTGCTCTCTATGAAAGCGTTCCAGCAGAGCACTCCTAATGTTCCCTGGTATCCTTTGGTGCTTGTCAATCAAAGCTTGAACAGCATTCTTGGTCTATTTAGAAAACAAAAGAAAAGTCACTATTGTTTTGGACTCAGTACAGATCAATCATCTTGTAGGATTTTCATGTTATACTACTTGCAAAAGAACTTCTCTTCCACACATATCTTGCAGGGCAGAGCCTATGCTTTCTTCTAGCAATTTTAGTATTTCAGGTTTTGAAGCCTTGTCAGGGGCTTAGTAGAGGGAGAAATGGAAAGATGGTATTCAGTGGGAATAGACCTAGTTTTTCATGGTAAAAATCCTCAAGATATCTTCTGTTCAACAACATGGATGTATTTAACAGAACTAAACTATAAGTATACCTATTTTTGTTTTGTTTTGTTTCATCTTGTTTTGATTAAGACAGGGTCTCATTATATAGACCAAACTGGCCACAAACTCACAGAGATCCACTTACCTCTACCCTTTCCCCCAGAACTGGAATTAATTATCAAATTAATGGTGCATCACCATGTCCAGCAAATTTATATAGTTTCCATCATAATTCAAAATGTTTTTAAAGAACCTCACTAGTACAGTATATAAAGGTAGGTACAAAAGTTATAGTCAAAACACATACACAGCAAGGGATGTAGTTCAGTGGTAGAGCATTTGCCTAGCATGAGCCAGGCCAGTATTACTTTTTTCATAGTTTTAGACTCCTTCAAAGCTTAATTCCAAGTGGAGTAGTCTTTTCTCATCCTCATGACTCTTTATCTCTTTGCTAGATTACTGACCACTCCAACATTTTAAAAATCCTCACTAACTTCTGCTACTCAAAGTGTGCTTTCTTACCTCTGCCTTGTAAACCTCAAGGCTTCCATTCACTGCACAGCACCTGACTTATTTATTATTAAAAACTGAGATATAGGCTGGGCAGTGGTGGCGCATGCCTTTAATCCCAGCACTCGGGAGGCAGAGGCAGGCGGATCTCTGTGAGTTCGAGGCCAGCCTGGTCTCCAAAGCGAGTTCCAGGAAAGGCACAAAGTTACAGAGAGAAACCCTGTCTCAAAAAACCAAACAACCAAAAAAAAAAAAAAAAAAAAAAAACAAACTGAGATATAGAAACATATTTGTAGATGCCTATAAACCTATCCCTGGCTTCTAAACACTATAAATGTCTATAGTCACCCATGTCCATTCTCTTTCATGTCAGTAAAAATGTCACTGAGACTTGCCAAATATTTCCAATGGGGCAAAATCACTGTTTGAGAATTTCTGGCATATATATTATATACATAATACATATAATACATACACAATGAAATTTCAAATAATTAAAACAAAAATCTGTCCTAAGACTAACAAAGAAAACACAAATTACCTTTTCAGCTAATTCTTCTGCTGTTATCTTTGGGTCATATGGAATGGGATCACCTAAGAAGGTCCGCAGCTTTACAGGAAAACCTCCATACATTGGAGCAAATGGATAGCGGAATTTTTCATAAAGCCACTTAAATAATCCTGTTTTAAAGTAAGCAAAATCATTCTTGTTGGCCAAATGTGCTATGCATATAACTGTAAACTTTCTAATTAATTACACAAGACTTGCAGGAAGGTGGCAAAAATACCAACTCTTAGCAATGTGTGTGTGTGTGTGTGTGTGTGTGTGTGTGTGTGTGTGTGTGTATTAGGATTCTGAAGCTGGGCACTGATTCCATTTCCAAGCAAGTGCTCCACCCCTGCGCTACATGACCAGCACAGCATTTCCTAAAAGAAGCATTTCATCACATACTGGTGCAATGTGCTCACAGGGATGGAGCCTAGAGACTGCTGAAGAAACATATTCAGTTTTTTTCTATAAATTTAAAAATAAAAGGAAAAATTAAATCAATTCATTAAAAGACCAAGTAACATTTTAAAAACTAAGAGTCTCAAAAGACAACCAGTTACTATTACTGCAGAACAAAAGCTGATGAGTGCCAGCAAAGCTGGAAGCTAAAATGTTTAGGGACACAGAGCAAATGGTTTACAAGAATAAAAGACAAAGACAAGGGAGTCCAGGCCCAATTCATGCAGACACCATGCACTGGACTACTAGAGACAACTAGGTTTCAAACTCAGCAGGACTGGATTTAAAGGTATTAAAGATAAATAAGTGGAGAAGGTTGAAAAACAAAAACAGCAACAATGCAATCCAAAAAGGTAAGTTTCCTGAAATACACAGTTATACACTGGAAACGCTGATTACATAAAGAAACAGAAAAATCACTGTCACACCCAAAATAACACTCAAAAAAATTAAAATTAGCTAGGTGTGATGATGTATGCCTCTAATTCCAGCACGGTGGGGAGGGGGACAGAAGTAGGCAGATCTCTGTGAGGTCCAGGTCAGCCTAGTCTACATAACAAGTTCCAGGCCAGTCAGGGCTGCAACAGTGAGACTCTGCCTCAAAAATGAATGAATAAATAAATAAATAAATAAAGTCAAAATAAAAGACAATCGACACTTAATTTAGATACTGAACTTTAAATTTAAGTAAAATTGAAAAGCAGTCAATAGAATTTTGAAAATAACTTATAATTCAAGAAACAATTTCTGTAATAATTTCTGATTTGCTATTTAAAAAGATTAGCAAAAAATTAGAAATAATTTCTAAAGTTAAATATAAAAAAAAGCATTAAAGCAATACCAAGGTAAGGCTTGCTAAGGGGTTTTCATGTGGATAAGAACAGCAACAGTTACAAAAAATATTTTCAAATGAACATAACATATAAACTTCAAGCTGAAAACAAATTGAACATTCCAAAATAAGGGACATTTTAAGAAAAAAAATCCTAAGTTTTATTCCTACAACTATATTAAAAGTGAATTTTTGATTAATAAACTAAAGAGAGACAAAAGAACTTATCAATATAAACATATTATGGTTCATAGTATTCTTCTAAAGTAATAGGATAAACCAAAGCAAATGACATCCCATCTCCTATGATGCCAATCTTAGTTTAATATGTAGGTCATCCAATTTTAAAGCTAGTTTCTTCAGTTGATAGTATATAAATGTGTTCTAGATCTTATCAACATAATTTAACACTATGTATTAGATGAATCACTTTTACGTTTTAAAAAGCCCTTTCAAATAAAATTTAATATGTATATAATACTCTTAACAAAAGCATAATGTCTACCAACACTCTGGAGGCTCAAGCATGTAAATCACAAATTTGAGGCTAGCCTGGTTTCATGGTGAGATCCAGTCTCAATCCCCAGTCCCTGCAAAATAATAACTGCCATTACTCAGAACCAATTATCCCTCAGAGTTTACATAGAACAGTACCTAAATATTCATTTTCTAAAATTAGTAATTCAAAAGTCACCAGGCATAGTGATGCATGCCTTTAATCCCAGTACTTGGGAGGCCTTAAAGCAGATAGATCTCTGAGTTTAGGGCCAGCCTGGTCTACACAGTGAGTTCTAGGACAGCCAGAACCACACAGTGAGACCCTGTCTCAAAAAAAAAAAAAAATCAAAAATCAAAAATTTTCCTAACAGTGTTCAAAACGCCTAATGTTTTATAGATTACATGATAATTAAAAACCATAGGAATGAGAACTTACTTGTTCCTCCAAGTGATCTAAATCCTTCTCGAATATTTTGTGTAAACATAGGAATAATGGGCTAAAGAAAAGAATTTGAATTGAAAAGTAAATAAATAAATCCGCTTAAGGTCTCCATTGAGTCACTAAGGCAACTTTTGTGAAGACGCATTTGAGATCCTAAAAGTAGATTTTAAAACTAAAGGCATATCTAAGGTGGTATGATTTATCAGACTAAACTGACTTCATCATTTATGAAAATATAAGTTGGAAAGACTATCCTCTAGTTGCAGCATGCAATATTTTATCTACTGATTTTTCTTACATATATAAACCCTTGATCCTCAAGAGGATTATAATACTCACTAATTTCATTAAATAAAGCAAATGTGGTAAATTAGTTTTACTCATTCCTAAATAATATTCTCATTAAAGAAGTTATAAATGAAGACACTTTGAAGAGTGTGGTGGCTAATGAGAATGGCCCCCATAGGTTCATCTATTTGAATTCTTAGTCCCCAGTTAGTGGAACTGCTTTGGAAGGATTGGAGGTGTGGCCTTGTTGGAGGTGGTATGTCCCTGGATGCTGTGGGATGTTCTGTATGACAAATGTGTTGCTAATAAAACACTGATTGGCCAGTGGCTAGGCAGGAAGTGTAGGCGGGACTAACAGAGAATTAAAAGAACAGGAAGGCAGAGGGAGTCGCTGACTGCCAGCCACCGCCAGGACAAGCAGCATGTAAAGATGCCGGTAAGCCACGAGCCATGTGGCAAGGTATAGATTTATAGAAATGGATTAATTTAAGACATAAGGACAGTTAGCAAGAAGCCTGCCATGGCCATACAGTTTGTAAGCAATATAAGCCTCTGTGTTTACTTGGTTGGGTCTGAGCGGCTGTGGGACTGGCAGGTGAAAGAGATTTATCCTGACCGTGGGCCAGGCAGGAAAACTCTAGCCACACCTGGAGGTGGACTTTGAGGTTTCAAAACCCATGCCAGTCAGTGAGCTATCTCTATTTCTAGCTTATGGATCAGATGTAAATTCTCAGCACCTTCTACAGTGCCAGGCCTACCTGCCTACTGCCATGCTCCCTGCCCTGATGATCATGGACTGTGACCCTCAGGAATCATGAGCCCCAAATTAAATGCTTTCTTTATAAGTTACCTTCATCGTGGCATTTGGTCACAGAAACAGAAAAGTAACTAAGACAAAGGGAAAGTTCAAATCAATTTAAATGGTAAGTTTCAGCAACATGTTCTCGTGGAATTAGTAACACATTTTTGTGAGCCCACCAAATCTAAAATATCCAGTACCAACAAAAAGTATGTATAAGAATTTTAAAGTGTATAAATTGAAGAATTTAAGATAACAAGTTTATAGAATAGTCCATGAACATCAGTGGTTAAATGTGATATTTAAAAATGGAAATACTAGGTCAATGTCATAAAATAATGAAATATCATAAAGTATCATATAGGAAGGCCATGCTATTATAAACAGTAAAATATATCAAAATTGAATAAAATATTTTCATATATAAACAAATATACTGAACTAAATGTTTTAGAATAGGTAAAAATATATACACGTGTTCACGAAGTCCCACATTATCTGCAGAACTATACACCTTTACAAGCAGGGTTTAGATAAAGATAATGATATTCTAAGTCTTTTCCACTCACTTCACTCACTTCACTGGGCAGAAGAAAACACAAGGATAAACTTCATACAACTTGTCCTCACATTGAACTAGCTGATCACCTGCTGTCCCCTCTCACCAGAGGGGAGACATCTAACATATTTCAGGGACACCTAATACATGTTTTGTTCACTGATGTATCCCTCGCACTTAGAAAAGTACCTGGAATAGATGAAATAAAAGGAAGTTATGGAAGAACTAAAGAAGGAATGAGCAAATACAGAAAGATGATGCTCCTAATGAACTGTGCTCTGTAAACACAGAGGTCATAGACAGGCAGCAGTGATGTCAACACTAGAAAAAGCACACACAGCTATCAAATTGTAAAATGATAAGGTTAATTCATGAAACTACTGCATAGAGATGATAATGGACACTGAATTCTTTTGTAAAAAATCTACTACTATCTAAGAGATTACAAGTTTTGTAAAATGAAAAGGCTGAAATCCTAATGTTTTAAAAGTTACATTCCCAAAATTGAGAACTCAGAATGCATAGGAGAAATAGAAAACCTTTCAGCTCACAGATACTGTTTTTTCCCGTGACTGGAACTGCTGACCATGTCTACAGACAGGCATGGTCCCCACAGGCTGTATTAAAGTGTGCACTTCATGAAGATGATTCAAGTTCAACACCATTCCTTAAATAGCTAAACCTCTGGAGAAGAACATTCTAGAAGCGATTTCATAGAAGAAAGCTGGCCTTAGCTGGCTCAGTCTTCCATGTTAATAGTCTGGACCTATGGTTTTTAAGTGCATCAAGCTTCAATCCTTAAAGACACAGCATTAATTTATTATAACTTGATCACATACAATCATTTAACCCTTTTCTTGTACATATCTGTATACAAGGCAGCTGCATAAATATTCAAGAATTTATTCTTTCTGTACCCACATGGGTCTCTACGTATGTAACAAGTGTACAGATTTGTAAAACTATTCTTGGGGCATCAATTTAGCACGATCATAGAGTCCTACTTCTGCTACTAAAAACAGAGGAAACACTAACAAGGTGATTATCAAATCTTTCTTCATGTGAAGAGTGGGGAGAAGTATAATAATTATCTTTATCTCAAAAGTTTTATGGACAAAGTGAAATAACACAAATAATTTTTAAATACAATGTTCCTTTCTTTTACATTTGTTATTTATTTCTAATTAATTAAACTAATTTTTCCTAACCTAGATGTGACACTATCTAAATACTTTCAGGAATTCACAAAATAAGAGTGGTATATGGTACATATAAAAATCTGTCCCAGACTGCCCTTTTCTTAAGGGAAACATAGGAGGAGTGGACCTGGAGGAGAAGGGAGGTGGTGGGGGAGGGAGTGGGAGGAGAGGAGGGAGGGAAAACTGCAGTTGGGATATAATGTGTGAGAGAAGAATAAAAAAATAAAAATAAAAAGTCTGTCCCATTCAAAAGACCTTTAGATACTTTCTGCTGATAATTTGTGAACTATAATTGGATTCCTCTTGAATTTCTTTCAGCATGTCCAGCTTACCTTTTTAATTATTTTGGGGGAAGAGGCATTGTTGGAAATTCATACTCAAAGCTTGGCACATGCTAAGCCAAGTGCTCTTCCAGTGAGTTACAGCCTCAGCCCTGCAGTCCCTTTTTAAACATAGCTAATCTTGCTTCTGTAGTTTTAAGTGTGTTCTCATAGTTTATGGAAGTATGGTTTGGTCTTTAAGGGATAGTTATGATTTACAACTGTGTATTTTTTACTGAGAAGTTTTCCTCACATCTCTATGACCAGATCCTTCCCATCCCTCCCTCTCTGTGCCTGACTCTCCTCATCTGTAACATTAGACCAATGGTTCTCGGCCTCCCTAATGCTGAGACCCTTTAACACAGTGGTTCTCAACCTCTCTAAAGCTGAGCCCCTTTAATATAGTGGTTCTCGATCTTCCTAAAGCTGAGACCCTTTAACAAAATGCTTCTCAACCTTCCTAATGTTGTCACTCTTTAATACAGCTCCTCAGGTTGTGGTAACCTCAAACCATAAAGTTATTTTTGTTGCTACTTCATAAATATAATTTTACTACTGTTGCGAATCATGATGCAAATGTCTGTGGTTTCTGATGGTCTTAAGTGACTCCTGAGAACTGGTTGTTTGATCTCCAAAGGGGTCGCAACCCGCAGGTTGAGAACCACAGCATTAGAATACTGTAAGTCACTCCCTGACTGTGTAGTCCTGGGACAAACCTCCAAAGTGCTGCAAACTATTTATTGGACTTATACTATTGGTAAATTCACAGCATTAAAATGTTGTATTTATTTTAAATTTATATAAGGCTATTTCTCAAATTTTTAGAACTTTATAAAAGATCTTCATTGAATTATCTAGATTATCATAGAAAGTTACCAAGAAACTCAAGAATCTGAGAAAGTTCTTTCGTCATTTCTCTCTTTCATGTCTCCTAAGCAATATCCTGCTTAAAAATGTAAACCTAAGGATGAAGAATTAGAATTCCATGATAAACTAATAAGATTCAAAACTATTTCTGTTATCTTTATCTGAAATTTATAAAAAAATGTTTCAAAATATAAGTGTAAAAAACCTCAATGTCTTGTTTCAGATTAGAATTTTATTCTTGCTTTAAAATAGTGCATTGATTATTCTTAGTTTCACACAGCTGCAAGCAGCCTTTGTAGTCCATATTACTCACAGGCTACAATTCCAGTTTTCACATCTATGCTTAAAAAACTTTAGAAAATGGGTGAGATGTGGTATTAGTCAATTTTTTTACTACTAGCATAACAAATGCATAAATAAATTAAAAAGCTTTTTGCTGAGTTAAGTAATCTGTGTTTAAAGACAAAAAAGCTAATTCCACAAACACTTAAACCCTACTCAAAGTAGATCCTTGCACTAAGGATTTAAATATAAAATTGTAAGTTACTCAAGGAACTTATAATCTACTGTAGGACTGAACTGTTTAAACATATTATTTTAAAAGTTCAGAAGTAAAGTCATTGAAACTAGGAGCCCATAGAGAAACACTACAGCAGTGACTTCCAGAAGTCATGCATCAGCAGGGGCATAAGTACAAGAGAAAAGAGCTCCTGAGCACTTTGGAGTATTTTGTTTTACTGTAAACTTTGTAATTCAAATATAAAAATATCCATTCTCCTTTAGATAATATTCTTTAGTTAGAATGAATCACCCACAATCTTTCCTTTTTAATCAATGATCTACATTTACATGATGCGCAGTCAGACCAAAGATGCAGGTTGGTCTCCCTAATGACAGCAACCTGAAATGTTAAGTTACTGAAGCTTGGAGAAAAGAACAACAGTCCGGTAAGGGACAGCAATGTCCCCTTCTGACAATAAGTATCCCTTAGGATAAAGTTCCTTGGGATATGGAAAGTAAAAGACTAAGAAAAACTTTCCAAACGCAAAAGAAAACATCAAAAGCACATTTATATGACTCAGTCTGGGAAGTACAATAATTACAGGAATCTCCCAAGTACATTTAATTTTATTGATAAATTCATGTGATAAGTACTTTAGAAATATCTAAATTTCACCACTGTCCATTTCTTATCTTTATACTATAAAAATAGCTAATCATAGTTGATGAAAAATGACATTAGTCACATAGTACTTGTACTGTTATAAAATCTTATTATACATAAAACTATTAAACCATCCATGAAACACACTAACTCATTCATGTCGAAGTTACCAAAGGTTTAAAATACACAGAATGAGGTGACTGTATCATTTAAAAAAAAAAAAACTGAAAGAATGGTGGGACTGTGTACAGAATTACAAATCTAATAAAGAAGAACGTGGAATTTACAACTGAAAAATAAAACTTTGTTGGATACTTGCCAAAATGCCTGGTCAGTTTTTGTTTTTTAAGATGGCTTCTCACGTATAAGGAATAGTGCTTTTTTGATATATCCCTATAAATTGTTATATATAGTAACTTTTATTACAATAAAAGAACCTGGTTTCATACACTTTGGCTCACTTTTTAAGCATTTCTTTGAAATTCAACTGAGCTTCACTTGAAAAACGACTTTGCTATGACTTACCACTTTTGCATCAATTGCAACCTGAGCAAAGCCTTTACGATTACCCCATATGATGTTGTAGGTTTCGTCACTAAGTAAGGCTTCTCGGACTCCACCTGGGGAAATAGCTAGCAAGTGTCCACTCCTCAGGATTTCAACACATTTTTCTCGTGGTCCATGAAGAGCACAAAATACGTCTAGTAACAAACTGAACCCTGTAAAAAACATATTCACAAAGATATATCTTTATCTTGTTCAATTCTTTTAAGAGCAAAACTCCCCGGGAGGTGGTGGCACACACCTTTAATCCCAGCACTCGGGAGGCAGAGGCAGGAGGATCTCTGTGAGTTCAAGGCCAACCTGGGCTACAGAGTGAGTTCTAGGAAAGGTGCAAAGCTACACAGAGAAACCCTGTCTTGAAAAACCAAAAAAAAAAGCAAAACTCATCATGATCTATGCAATTTACTACCCAGACTTTTGAAAACTTTAAGTCAATAGCTCTTAAGGTACAAGACCAGTTTCACTTATGAAGTAACATATATCTTACTGATCACCTACTACTGATTACTTCCTGGCTGATCACCTCCTTACTATGGCTACTTTACATTTTCAAACTCTTAATTAAAACTTTATCATGAAAAATCGAGATTCTTCTCCCCATTTTACAGATGACAACTTAGGCTTAAAAGTTAAGTAGTGTGTTCAAAGCCACACAACAGTTTCCCACTACACTATGTCCAGCTCTAGGTGCCTTCCACTTAATTTCATGCCATACATATTCTCAAGTACTGTTAAAACAATCAGAGATGATGTCTCGTCAGCAATCCCTAATCTCCCTAATCTCCCACTAACCCTGCAGCAAAGAACCACCTGAATGTAAAACTATGTTCAGCCATACCAAAATTAGCTAAGACTATAATCAAATCTACTGAAATAAAGTTAAATGATGCTAATCTTACAATTAAAATTTTATAATAACAGCAAATATCGTTGAGAGTTTTAATCAACTGAAGAAGGGTATTCAATCCAAGAATAGCTAATTCCAAACCTTAACATTATATAGCTTTTCAAACTATGACTATTCCTGCATGAAAGATAACCTGTCAATAAAGAAATACTTTATTTAAAACCCTACAGTGGAACTTCATGTAATTGCCACTGTACATGTATTTTCCTGCTTGAGACTGAGAACATGGATGGTTTGTAGAACTGGCAGACTAACATAGCTTCCCATTGCCTTAAGGAGCTGAAACAACATTATAAATGTCATTAAGATTGAAATAATGCTTACCCTGCACCCAAACCTCACTGACTTAATTAGGTGCACTCTCAGAGTAAATGGAAGGGAGGGTCTGTAAAATACAGAATTTCTCTCTTGCACTAAGAATTATAATGATTTTATAACTTCATAAAATAATAGATGACTAAAGGTAAATCAATGTCAAAATACGTTATGAGCATAGAGAAAACATGTTTTGAAAAACCTAAAAATGTTCAGTTTTCTTATTTATGAAAAAGAAAAGCTAAAAGCAAACCTCTATAGCTCTATAAAAAAACAATAGTGAAGTAAACACTTGAGCCAGATATTAAAACCGTTTTTTTGACTGGGGTGTGGCTCAGTGGTAAGACTGACTGGCTAGCATGTGGAAGGCCCTAGGTTTAACCTCCAGAACCTGACAGGCGTAGGAGGCACTGTAAGACAGTAATGCTTACCATTAAATCTTTTGGGGCATAAAACCCACAAAATTGTAAATGTGTGAAAAGGTGTCATTTAAAAAAATAAAAATAACTAGCTATGATGAGATTATAATATCCTCTATCCCCAGTCTACAGAAACTCATCACATTCTTTGCAAAGGAAAGCCTTACATTGGATTTAACATATAACACAAAGTATAAACAGGTTTTCTAACATACTAAAGCACTAACCATATGTATGGAAGGCACTGGAGGAGACTGTTCCTTAACTCGTTGCTGGGTTTGAGTCTGTTTGCTGGGCCAGCTCTGTTTTTATAACTCCAGAGAACAAACTATCAACTCTCCTGGCTTGTTTCTAGTGACTTAGTGATGAAAGGAAATAAGACTTATTCTCAGTAATTTCATTCAATGATTTTTTAAAAATAACTTTTATCTTAAACAATTGGACTAATATTTTTAAAAATATAAAGCTATTATGAATAGACTTTTAAAATGCAGTCCTATGAGGCAACTCATACACAGGAAGAGATGTAATGTATATGCATACTCTTTAGGATAGTGAAGACAAATATATCTTGTATATATTTTTCCCAATTTTGATTGCTATTAAACTTTAGCAGCATTAAACAAGAAAAATTATCATATAAAAATATGAAATTTTAACTACCTTCTGTACAAAATTATGTATCTTTCTCTTTTAATTCTACTTGAAAGTTCAAGATTTGGGTTAGGGATATAGTTCAAAGTCAGAGCCTAGTGTTCCATCTGTAGCATCACAATAAATAAACAAAGTTCAAGATTTAAGCCTGCTATTGGGGATTTATGTTTGTATTCCCACCTACCTGGTAGGCTGAAGCAGAAGGATAACTCTAGTCAGTCTGAATAAGCAACAGGATCCGTCTCAATTTTTAAAAGATTTTTTGTAACTTAAAAAACACTGACTAAATTTCCATTAATAAAGAAAAATAAATAGGACTGGAGGGCTGTAGTTCAGTGATAGAGCATTTGCCTAGCATGTGCTCATCCCTAGGGATCAATCCCCAGCACAGCCAAAAACAAAAGACAAAGAAAGAGGGGGAGGAAGAGAATAACTGGAGTCAGTGGAGGAAAGATAGGGAGGGAGGGAGGGAGGGAGGGAGGGGATAATTAGAGTCAGCAGTAGCTAGGCAGGAAGATTACCCACTCAAGGTTAGTTTAGGCAACAGAGAAAAAAAGTAGGTGACATTTTTGGCTATTTTTTTTAAAGATATATTAGTTAAACTGGATAATTAGATGTTTTTCAAATTTGTTATCATAAAGAGGCAAACACTTTCTAAACAATACTAAAGACAGTCTACCACATGATTTAATCATTACACACAGTTAAGTTTTACCTGGGATTTTAAAGACAAAGTGGTCAGCTACTACTCGGCAAGTTCTGCCTTTGTGGATGAAAATTTTAGCCATGAAGTAGTAAAAGTCTATGGGAATAGCTCCGTGATAAAAAATTATAAGTGCTGGTCCTTCTGGTATCTTTTCCATCCCATGAACTTCATAACCTGTTTGAAAGACAAGTTGCCAATACATAAAATGCAAGAACTTAAAATCTGCCTTCCCGATTCCCTTCTCCTTTGGATAGTTCTCCCCACCCTTTCCCTTCTTTTTGGACATAGAATAATTTGGTTCTTAAAACGTGACATAATAAACAAGGCACTAGAGAGGAGAGGTAGCAGAGTGTGTGCTGGGAATCCAGGAAGGACAAGGGATCCACAAGCAAGGGTGCCCCAGGAGTGGGAGTCAAAGCAAAGCAGAGTTGTAAGGACAATGCTCAAGTAGGAAAGAGTGTAGTCCACAGTGATGGGGGCCAGGGAAGAGGAAGGGAGCCAAGGGCAGACAGCACAAATACAGACGTAGGCCTGAGAGAAACAAGGACAAAATCCACCCCAGGCATGGGCTGGTACAAGAGGTTAGAGCCAAGTGTGGAGAAGTAGATCCTAGGATAGGGCTGCCTGAGCAGCTGAGGACAACCATCAGAGATCCCTCGTGCTTAGCTTTCCCTTACTCGTGGCTTTGCACACTCTCACCCACAAATGATTCACCACCTAGTGTGAATGCACCTACATTTTCTTGCTGATGCATATTTAGCATAAGTAGGATCCTCTATGAATATACATAGGGGTCTTTTCTGTCCTACAATGTACCTCGGGAATCTACAACGCATGAAGTGACCTTACTATACAGTTATCCAGTACACATATTTTTCAATTTTCTGAAAAACATAAAATGTCTATTAAGGACTTTCCCTTATTAATTTTCAAGGGAAATAAATGATAAGAACCTAGCTTTTAAGAATGTCATTCCCATTTTCCAGGGATAATGATTTTTTAAAATTGAGCAAAAGATTTGAGTTAAAAGGCTGCTAGCCACTTGAGGGTAGAGACTTCATTGAATTATTGTCAACCAAACTAAGTTATTTAAAAAGCTTCAAATTAGTGTTTCATTGTTTTGTATAGGGAACCATAGAATGTTCTAGAATGTTCTAAAAAATCAGAGTATATATAATCTTATATATTAAATTTTAACTTCAAAATATAAAATACTGAATAGATTCTGACATAAAGATATTTTTAAGTAGTAAAAACATTATAAACAAACAAAGCCTGTTCAGTAACAGGTAACTAAATTACTAAATTATTAAAAGTCATATTTATGAGAAGGATCAATGGCATAAAAAATACTATTTAGCCACATGTATACAAATGATAAATAGACCAAAATTTTAACAAAGTTCATTTGCACAGTAAATTTTAGGTAGCTTTTTTTTATTATATTTTTACAATGATCATGGTTTTGTTTTGTTTTTTTTTAATGTTTCTGAAGTTTAAAAAGCACACATTAAAACTGATCTGAGTAAAACAAAATCCAAATGTGGACACAAGTAACTTTTATTTGTCACAAGATCAACTTTTTAAAATTATCACTTATCCAGATAAAATATCTCATCACACTAAAACATTAAAGTGGGCTAAGTGCTGAATATTTTATTTCTTCCCAACCATAAGTATATATCTAAAATTACCTTGGAATTCCAGTATAAAATAGTGCTTAAATTTACCTGTATTGTCTTATCCACTCACATGTAAACTGAAATTGCTTAAAATATATTATCTTGAAATATAAGTTAATATATATATTGGAGAAGATGTAAATTCCTAACAAGTATCTTAAATGATGTCAATAAATGTCACCTTTTAAAACCATCAAGTTGCAACTCTGCGACAGGCACATGCCTGCTAAGACACTACTTTGTGTAAAACACTGAGGGTGCCAGAGAATTGTACCCGCCAGTAGGCATTTCATAGTGAACACTAAGAACTCAAAGCATCAAAAGCATATGATTCCTGTTTGCAAACCTCAACACCATGACTTCTGGTCCTGAATCCCCAGTGCAGGACTGATGGACTGTACAGTTTAGAGCAGGGATCTAGAAACCTTTGTCAAAGACTGTATCCTCATTCTGCTTCCTAGTGTACCTCGGAAACAACTTCTCTGAACCTCCATTTCCTGAGGAGTAAAATGGAGATATTATACAAACTTTATCTATCATGATATATGGTTTAAATTAGTCAAAGTATTTAACAGTGTTTGGAAATGATAAGCACTCACAAAAGAGGATTTATAGATATTTTAATATGAATGTAGTATTACCACAACACATTAGCCTAAATGGGGTATCAATGGTGAGTTTTCCTAATGGCAGGCTATACATCAGTGATGTGTATCACCTAGTGTCTATTTCAAAGTCTGTCCTCTCAGGATCTCTGTGAATTCAAGGCCGTTTGGTCTACATAGCAAGTTCCAGGACAGCTAGAACTACATAGAGAGACCCTGTCTTAAAAAACAAAACAAAACAAAAAACAAAAAAACCCTCTGCTCTGAAACCACTTTGGGGCACAACAATATTCTATAGAAATCTTTGTCACATGCTGTTTTGGCTCAAATGTGGTTTCACTCTCACCAAAACACATGCTGAGGTTGAACTGTTCAAATGAGGCAGTTATAAGAAATGGGGTCTATTGGGAAGTTGTTAGACGATGGGACAGCACTCTTATGAATAGATTAAAGCAGCCTCCCATAACCAAGTTTTACTCTCAGGGAACTAAATTACTTTAACTTAAGTAATTTAGTTCGAATTTTTTAAGATAGGACCACGAGGTTCAGCAAGTAAAGCAGGCTATGTGATTACGAGCCAAGACGCTTCTTCAGAGCAAAGGAAACAACAGTGCTCAGAGAAATCCTACAAAATGAAAAAATACCACAACACACTGGACGAGTGACACACAGAATATAGAAGAGGCTCAAAGAATAAGCAACAACAAAACCAAAAACTTTAAAATGATCTAGAGAACAAGAGCTTCTTCCTTTCTTCATCTTGTGTTAACATTTATTTCAGATTGATTTATTTTATGTGTATGAATGTTCTGCCTGTGCAGTTGTTTGTACACCACATGCATACCTGAAGCAAAGGAGTCAGAAGAGGGCACTGGATTCCCAGACACTGGGGTTATGAATGGTTGCAAGCCACCATGTGGGTACCAGGAAAAAAATCTGGGTCCTCTGCAAGAGTAACAAGTACTCCAAATGCTGAGCCACTCATTAAATGAAAACGTGTAAAGTTTTATAGAATAGAACAATGGTCACTAGAGACTGGATGAGTAGGAGTGAAGAAGGGTACATGGACAGCATTAATGCACAATGGAAGCACAGGTGGAAACACTGCAGTTATTCCCAATTTGTATAGCTAATATGTGTTAGTAATTATTTTTAAAACAGCAGGCTCTTATAAAGTAAGGTTATCCTTTGTTTTCTTTCTTTTTAGGCACCTGACTGCCCTTCCACTTTTACGCCATGCACGAAGCCAAATGAGACTTTCACCAGGAGCCAAGGAGGTATCTGCCCACACTCTTAGATGTTTAGAATTGAGCCATTTACTAATTACCTAATTTCAGGTATTCTGTTATGAATTGAGGCACATATGGATTAAATCTTTGGCATTTTTATATAGTCCAAATACATGCCACCTACAAATAAAGGACTGGTGGGAAAATGAAGTAAAAACCACCAAGTCCTTGAAAACAGACAACCAGAGGCAATTTTCATGACAGCCAAAAACTGAGCCACCCATCCCTAAGTGTACAGCATCACAGCTTCTCAAATCATAAAGAAAGTAAATTTCCTGGAGAGTAATGTATTGCTATCTCACTTATCTAGAAAGACACTCCAACTTCATAGATAAATCAAACGACAAATATGTAAACATCACATACAACTTATATTTAATGTTTACTATTATGCTACAATATTTCACTCTTTTAAAATGTCACATTGGTAGAATCAAATTTACCATAAACAGAATAACAGTGGCACACACTTTTAATTAAAGCACTTGGGAGGCAGAGGCAAGTGGATATCTGTGAGTTCAAAGCCAGCCTGTTCTACATTGAGTGTTCCAGGACAGCCAGGGCTACATAGAAACCCTATCTCTAAGAAGTAAAACTAAAAAAAATATAAATAAAAAAATTCTAGTCAAGCATGCTGGCACTTGCTATGACCTCCATAATATTCAAGAAGCCAAAGCAGGATTGCTAATTCCAGGCTGGCTAGACTACATAGCAAGACATCCCCCACCTCACCTCAAAAAATAAAACCAAGTGTGGTTGCAAAGACAGCTCAGCAGTCTTATTGCTGTTGCAGAAGGCCAAAGTTCAGTTTCCAGCACAAATTTAGTTGGCTCACAACAGCCTGTAACTCCAGCTCCAAGGGATCTGACCACCCCCTTTGGCCTCTACCAGCACACTCACCTACATGTGCATACACACGTGCAATAAAAATGAATACATATTTAAAAACAAGAAAAAGCAGTTTCTATGAAATAGAAAGAGAGGACTATAAGGAGGAAGAGGTCTGAAGGGAAAAGGAGGAGGGAACAAAAGATGGTCGTGGAATCTATGTGAAATAAAAGCAGAGGGACTGCTTAAAGCGGGGGAATAAAACGGAGGCGAAGATGGGGAGAGGAAAAAGGAGCTGGCCGTGAGTAAGAACAAAGCATAATGACAGACACATATGAAAATGTCATAATAACAGCTATTATTTTGTGTGTTAAGAAAACAAGAAGTTTTGACATTTTAAGTAATTTTTATAGATGTTTTAAATATCAATTTTCATATTTCAGTTTATAATAATCGAGAATGCTGTGTAATTCTTAAACAGAAATGTGTTTATGAAATTCATTTCAAGACATACATATACACAATACATGGAAACAGATTAACAAGGAATTTTAAGTATCCCTTCCATTCCATTTTCCAGTAATTTCCCAATCAATAAACAGAAATATGGTGCCAGTGCTCCACACTATGGCAACAGACCGCAGCATCCCTGCTTACCATGCCAAACTGCTGCGTGTCCATCCCATAGAGTTGCCACTGTTTTCCTCGCACCATCCCATAAATTATGAGAGTAGGCTTCTTTTAACATATTCTTCCTCTTATAGATATGGAGGAAAATAATAGTAAGGTAGAGAAGAAAGATTGTAAAGTACGGAAGTATTAAAAGTATCAGTGGGGTAAAAACCCACAGGAGATGGTTTGCAAAATTCAAGTAGTCCTCCAGCTGCTCCACACCCAACCATTCCTCAAGCACGTGAACCAGACAAGTCATGTAGGGCACAGAGTTCTGTCCTGCAGCACAGGTTTGGTTGTTCTCTATCATTTTCTTTAGATGAAAATCCCAAATTCTGTCTCTTTCTTCATTGCCATATGTATTAATTTCAACACTAGAAGGGAAAAATAACCCTGTTATTCTCTTCACAACTACAAAGTTAAATATTTTAGTCTACATAAATGCTATAGTCATTTTAATACCAAAGATGAGTAGATTTTTTTAATGTTCAATTATGAAAATGGTAAGATTTTGTCTGTAAAATTATGAAAAGTGCTGGGTTTAGTTTTTACAATACCTTGCAAGCTGTGGATTGAGAGGGAAAAGCTGATGCAGAATAAAATTATAGCTCAAACTGTTAATCTAACTCATTTCTTCCATAGATCATGCAAAACATTTTACTCTTTATACTAAGAGGAACTGTGTCCTTCACAAAGAAAAACATCAGTTTCTGATTCAATAAAGTAATCCAAAGCTTTAGGAAATGATGACATACACTTATGGATATTTTCTTTTATAGAGAAATAGGTTTACATAAGAGTTTATCTGCTCTTTTGACATTATAGAATTAAAAAAAAACTATACTATTTACCTTACAGTCATTAAATCTCTATTAAAACATAAATGACTGAAAACATAGCTACAAAAGTATTGTATGAACTCATCCTCTAAAACAATTGACTTACCAGAAATTACACAAATATCTTGCCTCTAACTTCAATATATGTACTCTGAAAACATAGTAAACAAGTGAAATATATTGAGTAAAAATCTTTATACCTTAAGTTTATATTTCCATGAAATAAATGGCAGGAGATAGTCACAAATGTCTGACAAATAATGACAGCCCTAGGTGAATCAGAAGTAAGTAATTCTCAGGATATCTCTGCATAGCTTAAGACTGTTGACTAACACTACTCTAAGGCTCATCCCTGAAACTCTTTTACTACAACTATAAAACATGTGCATCTATAAGGAGAAAGTATAAGTATAGGATTCTAAATGAATGCCACTTCTTACTAATGTTTACTAATAAGCTATCAGTCAAACTGTCAAAAATATATTGGATAATACAACTATATTATCCTTAAGACATAACTACCTACATAAAATTTCCTTCTTTCTTTCATTCATATTTTCACTGGTTCAAAGTCTAATCTAAAGTCGGTTTAGCCATCATTTCATATTATATAATCTTAAAAAAGTCCTCTCAAATTCTTTATGAGAGTCAAGAAAGGAATAAATAAAAGAGAGGGACTAAACCAGACCCTCGCACAAGAGCAGTTATATGCTGTCTTGTTACCAAGATTACCTTGCTAGCTTTGTAACAGAGCACACACTTTGACTAACAGGGGATTAGGTCTGATTTCCTTGTAACCAATAGCACTTATTGTGAGAATACTGGGTCTATTCTGTTCATAGAGGATGAACACAGCTTAACTTAAGCTCCTCAAATTACATTTTATTATATCACTGTATTAGTTACTTTTCTCATCACTGTCATCAGATATTACAGCATGGGAGACCAGCTCCAAGGCTGCAGACAGGGCTCAAAGAGAAAGCCACAGCATAGCAAAACTTAGGAGTTTTATCTGAGGGCTTTTTTAGGAACAGAATGAATTCGCATGCACTCTGGTGGTTACTTTCTTTATTCTCTCATGTTGAATCTCTATCTCTTTGTTCTTCACAGCTATATATATCCAAGAGAATCCTTCAGGAAATAAAGAAGTTACATTTGAAGGTCACATTTCATTTCTTAAGTAAGTGATAAGAAACTGAGTCATCCCAATAATTCACATGTAATAAATCTCAGCTTCCTAATTGGTGGGGCTGTAATTTGTAGCTGCAGCTCCAAAGGATTATAAAGGATTTTTAAAAGAGTTATAAGACTAAACTACTGAGGAGTCTAGGAAAAATAAGGAAATCATATATTACATCCTATATTTCTGAGTGTAATAACATTTTAAACTAACATTGTGTGACTAACAATGGTACAAATGTTGAACTCTCTCGAACTTAGACTGTTTACAGAGAGAGCTGTATCATCAGGGAGAGTGCAGGCTGCAGCAACAGTGCGAGAGCTGCAGGGTGAGGGGAGTGCTGGGCACTCTCCAAAGCATAGTGACACTAAAAGCGTTTTAAATCTTAAAATGTATTTTTCTGTTCTGCATGTAACTTTAGACCATAAAAAAGGAAACTTACAACTCTTTCTTGGGGCTATGAAATCAGATTATACTCTGTAGCCCTGACCATTTGGAAAATCTTCCCCCATGGTGTCTCTGAACGAAAGCTGGTTTTGTCTCTAGAGCTCAGTTAATTGCTCTCTATCACTCTCATAATTTCAGGATCCAACACAAAGAACAGTTAGTTGGCTGAACTTTGAGTCTTCAGGTTAGAGGCCCATATCATATAACTGTGGTTAGGAATTTGTGCAGAGAGTTAATTGCTGTCCTAGATAATCAACCAGACCTAGTGAGAGAGGCTGGCTCAATGATTAAGTTGCTTTGTACCTTTAACTTTGGTTCGACAAATCAGAGCTGGCTATATGTCCTTGTGAACTGGACTGAGACTGGCTATATGTCCTTGTGAACTGGACGGCGTTTCTTGGGAACAGTTTTGTAGTGGGTAGCCATTCCAGCTTTGATCTGGAAGTTCCAACCCCCATTGAGGCTTCAGCAACTGTCACGCCTACAAAGCGGGGCCAAGGGAGAGCCCTGGAGACCCGAGAGCCGGATGGGCCAGCTCTCTCTGCTCCTGGACCCTGGATGGTGGAGGTTGACCGAACAGAGCTCCAGAGAACACCGCTGGACTGCGATACACCTTCCCCAGACCCTGCGACCTAACTATTGCTTCATTTGTAAGTTACCCACTAAATAAATCTTCCTTTTAACTACGTGGAGTGGCCTTAATAATTTCACCAATACAGTTTGTCTTAAAACCCATTAGCAAGGCACCTGGTCTAATCTAAAGTTACTTTGAAGCTTTTAATCAGCTAATGGTATATAGCTGTCTTAGAGCTGGGGAGATACAACTATTTTCCTATGTCAGCCTGAGTTGTGATATAAAATAGGCCCTAAGTGTCTCACAGTTCTCATGGAACAACAGGTCTACTTATGAAAACATATTTTTTATCCATCAAAATTATATAGCTTAAGGAGAAATTATCTTCCTGACAATAGAGATATAAATGTGCCCAGTAGATGGAATGTATTTATGAGATAAACACACTACAATACAGGCAGTGGGGGAATTCCCAAAGCTGTTTAGGGAAAAATTGCAATAGCACATGAGAAATTACAGACAGAAGCAAATGATATTCCAGAGTCTATAGCCCCATGGGCATGCCTAATGAGGTTTCCCGTCAGAGAAATATTCTGATGGGCTGACACCTTGAATATTAATTGCCACTTGCTGTTCTATGCCATAGCTCTTGGCAATCAAATACTCAACAGAAAAGCGGTTTACCATAAGACAGGTTTACTGTGGCTCACGGTTCAAAGGAATGCAGAAACAATGGCAGAAGGTGTGAAGGAGAAGTCTTGGTCCTGTGGCAACAAACAGGAAACAGACAAAGAGGAATGCCGGTGATCACCATGCTTTCTGCTTCCCCCTTTTTATTCAGTACCAAGCCCCAACCCCTTGGAAATACCATCTCAGACACAGCCAATGGGGTGCTTCACTAACATACCCAGTGTTTCTTAATTAAATCAAGTTGATAACAAAAATTAACCATTATACTAATCAATGTACCATGACAGTTAAATTACAATTTATCAGTGTTTGATCATTTAAAATTCAATAAAGCAAAATTTTAGTGCCATTAGAAACCAGACTGGCAGTTTCTGAAGAAGCTAAACATAATTTATTACCCAACAAATCTACTACTAGCTATAAACACAAGAAGACTGAAGACACACTCTTCACACAAAAACATATATTTGTAACAGAATTATTCATAATAACTGAATAGTGGACAGATTCAGATGCCCATCAACTGATGAGTGGATAAAAGTGATATATCCATATAATACAGCATCAGTCAGAGAGCAAAGATCTGCTGCAACGTGTGTAAGCCTTAAAAATATCATACTAAACTAAGGAGAGGAAAAAAAGGGCAAAAAGTCACATGGCATGTGTCCACTCACATCCAAAATAAGGTAATCCAAAAATCCAAAAAGGTAGGGAAATTAGTGGTTGCCAGGAACTGGAGACAGTCAAAGACTGACTGCTAATGAAAACAAAAGTTTCTTTGAGATAATGAAATATCCTAGAATTAGACAGTAAGGATGCCTGAATTTACTAATCTGTCCACTGTACTATGGTGAACATTACTGTAAATTATATCTCAAAAATTAGAGTATTTAAACATTGCTAATAAATAAAAAAAATATAAACTTTCATATAGGTTGAAAGAAACTGTTTGGGCCGGCCCATCCAAATTTGAAACTTTTGACTGTTATTGTTTAAGATAACTGACCACAATAATCCAGACTTATTTATATTTTAAATAGGTTTTAGTATCTTGTGACTTTATATCTTTCTTTAGTACCTCCTCAGATAAACTGGTAATAGAATTATAGTAGTCTCCCTTATCCACAAAGTGTACATTCTAGGATCCAAGTAGACCTAAAACTAAGGATAGGGCCAGGTTCTATACAGGTTAAGCACTGCCAAGCCCAAACCAAACTGCTCCAAAAATCAGAAAAACCTGAATGCCACCAGGTATAAAATTCCACACTTAATTTCACAACCTCATATGGTACGTCACAGTGAAAACTTCAGGGGCAACAACAAAATCTCCAGCTATAAGCAGAGTACACAGAAATGAGATACAGAGACCTAGAGATATCTTTAACAAAGAAAGGGAATAATCTCTACAATAACAGTAATAAAAAACAGGGATGAAAGAAATTAAAAAGACACAAAAAATTGAAAACAATGCATGATGTGGTTTGAAGAAATTAACACTGTTAAGATGTGCACACTGTTCAAAATGATATTCAGATTTTAAGAAATTCCAATAAAAACATCAAAGACATTCTTCATAGAAATAGCAAAATGTATTCACAGAACTAGAACCACCCCTAAACTCATAAGGAAAACAAGACTTGAAATCACCAAAGCAATTCTGAGCAATAGAGATAATGCTGAACTCAATACCATATCTGCCTTCAATGTGTACTACAGTAACTAAACAACACGGAACTGACATGCAAATCAAGAGAACAAAACATAATATAAAAATAAATGCACACACATATTTACAGCCAATTTATTTTCAACAAAGGCAGCAGTGTTAGACTTTACACTTTAAAACTACCAAAAGAAAATATAGGGAAAACTATGCCACAAGGCACAAACATCAAAAGCAAAAAACTGACAGTGGGGAAAAACACTTGCAAACTACTCCTCCAGCAGCAGATTATTTCTAGACTGTAGTAAGCACTCAAAAAGGTTCAACAAGAGAAGCCCAAATAATCCCATTAAAAAGAGGGCAAATGATCTGAATAGTCACTCCTCAGGAGATAATACAAAAGGCCAACAAACATCTGAAAAATAGTCAGCATTGCTGTTGTAGTTACTCTTGACTATAAGCGTATGGATTTAGAGCCACCTAAGAGGCAAACCTCTGTGAGGATGTTTTTTTTTTAGACTAAGTTAACTGAGATGGGAAGTCTTACCCTAACTTTGGGTGGTACCATCTCATGCTCTCATACATGAAATTAACGTCAAAGATAATAGTGTGCCAGGCAGTAATGGTACACACCTTTCATCCCAACAGTCAGGAAGGCAGAAGCAGGCAAATCTCTGTGAGTTTGAGGCTAGCCTGATCTACAGAGTGAGTTTCAGGACAGTCAGAGCTACACAGAGAAACTCTGTCTCGAAAAACAAAAACAAACAAAACAAAACAAAAAGAATAATGAGTTAGCATAGCTCAAGACAAGTGCAGGGGAGGAAGAACATAGACAGGATGAGTTAATGGGTATGGGGCACAGTCAAAAGGAAGAGTTAGCTTTTAAATCCTACTGGGAAAAGTGTGTTTCACAAAATGAGTATCCAAAACTGGCTAATAGAGAACATTTTGAATGTTCCAAACACAAAGAAATAATATATCTGATGTTAGAGGTGTTCCTCCAACCTGATCACGAATACACTGTGTACATGCACTGAAATGCTGCCCTGTACCCCAGAAATTACAAACTACGATTATTAGTTCCCATTTACTTTTTAAAGAATCTTAAAATATTCTTATTACCTGACCCCATGTGGAGAGTGCATGAGTGAGCATGTGCCATGTTCGTGTGGAGGTGGAGGACAACTTTCACGAGTCAGTTCATGCTTTGTCGCAAGCACCTTTAACCAATAAGCCTTCTCCCCAACGCCTAGGTGTCATTTAACAATAAAAAGAAAAAGGAAAGAAAAAGGTTGCGATTTCAAGCTTCTCTTTCCAGGTTCTGATATGCATTTCGTTTCAGGGATTTTGTTTTTTAAATATAAAATATATTTAAAATATGTATTTAAATATAAAAATGCTCTTCCACTTTTTCCATATTTTGATGACTGCTGTTCTAAACTGTACTATATTCTAAGTCTAGTCACTCACTCCAATAATGCTGTAATACAAATTCATTTATCCATCTATTTATTTATTTACTTTGAGGCAGTGTGGCTCTGACTGGCTTTACAGACCAACATGGCCTTGAACTCAGAGATCTGCCTCCCAAGTCTGAGATTATAGGTGTGTTCCACCATGCCCAGCTAGAACACACATCTAGACTGGTGTGTCTGCAACTGCAGTACTCTTTCCTTCATAACTCCTAAATTCAATATATCTTTGACCTCAAAATAAAGTAATGTTAATAATGCGGGAATAAACATTTCCTTTGAAAATTAAAGTATTTCGATCGATTCACAACGTGGCTCAAATACAAATGAGCATTCTAAATATCTGGATTTCAACTCAGTTCTTATACAGCCCATAAAAAATTAATAGCATAAACTAAGTCATCAATGATGCAACAACCTTAGAGCATAAGCTTGTTTTGTTTTTGAAGCTGTTGGCCAGTCTCAAGCAGCACCTAGTACTGAATGTATTTTTTTCCTCCCCAAATACAGCAATACTCAAAGTTTTCTATATCCAATTTATGTATTATTATTTCTCACTAAATGTTAAGTGGGTAGGAAAATCCAACGACCAAAGCAACGCAGCATCTACAAGGTCTGAACCGACTTGAATTTGCAAATATAGAAGTTTACAAGTGTTGCTTCCTTTGATCCTTTCCACAACCTCACGGGGTAGTTTTTGCTACTCAGCCCCTTTTTATAGATGATCAGACGCTTTTCAGAAAGGCCAAGTCATTTGTCAGGTCACATGGTACTAAAGAGCATAAACTAGGATTCCCAGCCTGCTCGGTCGTCACTACAGCCTCACGCTTCCCTCCAGTTCCATCATGCCAGCAGAACTGGGACATCACCAGGCAAGCGAGATGCCTAGCCTCACAAGAAAAGCTGCAGGACGTTCGGGAGCGGAGAGGATGCGGGACGCCGAGAGCACGCGGGGGACGGGTGTGGCAATAACTCGGCTGCCTGCCGGGGCAGCGCAGACGCAGAGACCAGGGGACCGGCTCGCCTTGCCGCTCCCCGCCCCGCGACCCCGACACCACTCCTGCCACAGGCCGGAGCCGCACGGGGAGCTCCATGTGGGGCCCTACGCACCTGCCGCGGAAGACACCGGAAGCCAGGCTGCCCTCGGCGATATCGGCAGCTCGTCAGTGTCTGAGCTGCGGGGAGAGGAGGACGCTCGGGCACAACAGGCCTCCTTTAAACACCTGTGAGGAAGAAGCCCGGGCCGCCTTGGGTGTAACACCGCTGTCGTCCCGCCCCTTCCGGTAGCCGCCGTAGCTGCTTCCGGTGGCGTGTCTGGCGGGCTCCCGGCTCGAGCGTCCCCGGGCGCGCTCCTGCTCCTCCGCCCGGACCCGAGTCCTTTCTGTCCCCAGCAAGCGAGCAGAGAGCCCGCTGCGGACAGGAGAGCGACCCCCGAGAACGAAATGTGCTGCGAGAAGTGGAACCACGTGGCCGAAATGCTGCTCTTCATTGAAGACCGCGACGAGGAGTACAAGATCCTTTGCCTCTGCTCCCGGGCATTTGTGGAGTAAGTCGCGACTGCCCTCCTTTTTATCCTTGCTGGAGACTGTGGGTGTCGCCGAGGTCGAATGAGGCTTTCCTGAAAGCCGGATGACCTGCCTCTAGGCTGAGTGGTGTCTAAGAAAACTCGGAGCCCCTCAGGCGTGACGGGATGGTCTCCTACTGCCGTTACTAAAGGAAAGATTAATTCTAATTTTGATTTTAAAAATATGGTAGCTTGCATATGTTATTTCGCGTTTATAAATGAAGGGCCAGTCTCAAAGTTGAGTTAGTTGGATGAGGTGACCCGGGCTTGTAATCATAGCGCCTCAGTAGCAGAGGCAGAAGGATCGGGAGGGAGTTCGAGACCGTCTTGAGCTACACCAGTAAGATGGAGGTGTGAAGTGTAAACTAATTGATATAGCATGAGGTAAAGTTCAAAATAGAGCTCTCTTTTCGAACTGTAAAATCTTTTCCAACTAAAGTTCACATAATTGAAACTTGTATTCCTAATTATTTGAGATGAAAGGCTTAAGTCTGTTTACAGCAGTGGTAGGGAAATGTTTGTTTCATGGTTAAAAATTGAATGGAAAGAACCTACTGGTAGCAAAGGCGCAGACAAGAGAATTCGAACCTAGACATTCTTTTTATTATGTTAATGGTATGAATTAAGCTACCTAAGTTGTTTGTTTGTCCCTAGAAAAAATGGGTGTTTATCGCAGTGTCACGTGCGTCTTGATAGATTCAGATCTTTGTAGATCTTTGTGGAGGTGAATTTTATAGCTTAAGAATTTAAGTTAGCGGGTACTCTTTTTCATTGTGTACTTGGGGAAGAAATCTGGAAGTCCCTCAAAGGAATCAAAACACCATGTTAAGTTTAATATATAGAATACTGTCCTTTTTGTAGTTGGATGAAGGTTTTTGTTTGTTTTGCTTTTGTGTGTGCTCCTGTTAGATGTGCTGATAGACAACCAAATCTAAGACAGAACTGGGCCGCACCGAATTTACTTTATAAGCAAAGGAGATCAATATTGCACTAAGATAGTTGTTTGCACAATTACTCAGTTAATTATGGTTATGAGACTGGTCGGTGCTGCTTTGATATGAATCTGGCAGGATAGAGCGAAAATTGTGAGGCTTTGGGAAGGGAAAGGAATTCCTCCATTCAGAGCCTTCTTGAAGTCTCATGTCAGCTTAGTCAAGAATACCAGCATCCTTAACAAAATTTGCTGTGAAGATGGCCTGAGTGAACACAATATTGCTTCTATTAGAAACGTTTTTGAATAAGAATGTTAAAGTAGGCCAGGCGTTGGTGGCGCACGCCTTTAATCCCAGCACTCGGGAGGCAGAGCCAGGCGGATCTCTGTGAGTTCGAGGCCAGCCTGGGCTACCAAGTGAGCTCCAGGAAAGGCGCAAAGCTACACAGAGAAACCCTGTCTCGAAAAACCAAAAAAAAAAAAAAAAAAAAAAAAGAATGTTAGAGTAGGGCAGTGAGGTGGCCCAGTGAGTAAAGGTTTTTACCACTAATCCTGAATTCAGTCCCCAGGACCCACATGGTAGGAGGAGAGAATAAACCCCACAAGTTTAAGGCATGGTCTAACCAAGTGACTCTGGCTATCCTGAAACTCACTGTGTGGATCAGGCTGGCCTCAAACTCAGAGCTCTGCCTGCCTCTGCCTCAACAGTAGGATTAAAGGTGTATACCACCACACCCTACTGTACATAATTTTCTTAAGAGAATGCTAAAATAACAATTAGCCATGTTTAAACATTTGTGATCTTACTAGTTCCCAAATTTGAACCTGAAATTTTCTAGGAATGGCACCTAAGACTGAAGTTGTATTTACAGTAAAAAACATCTTAATTCCCCTAGACCAGTGGTTCTCAACCTTTCTAATGCTGTGACCCTTTAATATAGTTCAACATGTTATGGTAACCCCCAACCATAAAGTTATTTTCATTGCTACTTTATAACTGCAATTTTGCTACTGATATGAATCATAATATGAATATCCGTGTTTTCATTTGACCCAACCTGAATCACTGCCCTAGGCCATTATCAGCTATAATCCTATCTATCATCAGGAGCTGCTCTGTAGTCTTATCTAAATTTCTTAGCGACCCACTGAAATAGAGCATGAAGCATGTGGATGATGTGTTCAAATGGGAAATGACCCCCAAAGATAGGCTCAGGTCTTTGAACCCTTGATCCCCATTTGGTAGCACTATTTGGGAAGATGGTGCATCCTTGCTGGAGGAAGTAGATCACTTGGGCAGGCTTTGAGCATTCATAACATTGTCACTTCTAGTTTGCATTCTCTCTGCTTCATGTTTTCAGTTGAAGATGTGATCTCTCAGTTTCCTGTTCCAGTTGCCTGCTGCTATGTCTCCCCTGCCATTATGGACTCTCCCTCTGGAATCGTAAGCCAAAATAAACTCTTCCATAAGTTGCTTTTGGTCATGGTGTTTTATCACAGCAACAGAAAGTAATTAGGAGAGAAGTTGGTATCAGAAATTGGGCTGTTGCTGTGAAGAACCTGGCCATGTTGAGTTTGTTTTGTTTTGGGGGGAATGTGGAAGACTTTGAATTTTTGGACTAGAAAAGAGGTTGAGTGTTATAAACAGAGCTTAGCAGTAGTGTTGAGAGTAAGGCAAACTGTAGGCCCAGTTCAAGAGGGAAACAGATTTTAATACTAACTCAGCCAATCCTATGATGTGTTGGCAAAATCTAGCTATTTTCTGCCTGTGTCCTGAGTACTTTCCTGAAGCTAAAAGATTTGGATTCATTTCTTTGGCAGAGAAACCTTCAAGAGTACATGACATTGAGTCTGGTGTGATTAATACTGATTTCCCTTATCCAGGTCCATAATGAAAATGAGCAGTGAGGCAAAAAGAAATAGAAAATATACAGTTTGGAGAGAAAAAGAGCACTAGAAAGTTTATGTTACAGCCAAGGCATGTGCTGGAAAAGAGACTATAACTGTTAATGATGTTAGCACAATCAGGGAGAGGCCTCCTACTCTGCGCTAGAACAAAGAAGAGTGCCATGGATTTCCCCTAGCCAGCTTCCAGCTTGTGAAAGAAAAGGGCTTAAGTTTTCTGCTCCTAGAAAGCAGCTGCACACAAAAAACAGCTGCAGTTGTGATCCGAGGGGCCCAGGGTCCATCCCAACCAAGCAGCCAAATGTGGCAGTTTTCTGTGTAGTGGTGGCTTTGGAGTCATGAAAGGTGAAAGAGGGGTCCCGAAATTCTTCCTGAATGGTTTCTGAGAGAAGCCAGGCAGCATGTTACATGGCGGGAATCACTGCATGAAGTGAAGGCCCTAAAAAGCCATTGCCTGTAGTTGTGAAAATGAATCCTGAGTAGAGACCCCAAGTTAATGAAGATGCCAAGGAGAGCTTAATACAAGGTGTGAAAATAGCCTAAGAGAGATGTCTGTTGGTAGGGGGTGGGGGTGCAGTTCAGCTATCTAAGCTCCCTTTGAAATTAAAGTTCCAGGCACAGAACATGGAGCTACCAAATTTGGTCTTTCTTTGGTCCAACATTCCTCACTGTTCCCTCAATTTTCTTTCTGTGCCACTCTTAATTTGGAAGTATGTAGTTTGGTTCTTGATTTTGCGAGAGGTTGGGGTACAGTTAAGAGATTTGCCTTGAGTCTCAAAAATCTAAAATTTGAACTGTAGTTTAAATTCAAATTCTAAACTTTGGTTTCTACTGAATAGATATTCATTTCATGTCATTCTAAAATTGGACCACAGTTATAAATTAGAGGCAGTCTAGGCTTCTACACCATCCTATATGTTTTGAACCCTTGTCTACTTCACTGTCTCTCTGTCTCCTCTATCTCTCAGCCATTTCCTTCAGCTTCATAGGCTTTCTTTTACTCCCACTAGGCTTTACACAAATCACAGGTTCCTAGGAGTGCTTCTTCTCATTCACACTTTGCATTTGTTTCTTTTAGACCTTTTTCCAAGGCTATTTCTCCAAAGAAACCTCTGTCTGTAGAGAAAGTTTATGTCCGTCCTAGTGGGTCAGAAAGTGCAGAAACAACTCTGTGTTGTCACGAGCAGCCCCCAGAGTACTTTTTAGAGACAGCTACTTAGATGAAGACAGAATGTTTAACTTTAAAGCAAAAAAAGAGTCTTAGGAAGCTGAATTGGAGATTTTTTTTAACACAAAGGTAAGCATGAATGTTACTAGAAAGAATGCAAATCAAAAGGACACACCCCGAGAACTTAGGTTTGTGCTTCTCAAAAGTGCCTGCCTGTGTCTTTCACATTAGCTATTAGTTACTTTATTGTTGCTGTAATATAGCACCATGACCAAAAGCAGCTTGAGCAAGAACATATTTTGGCTTACTTTTCCAGGGTAAGAGTCCATGTCAGGGGGCATAGCAGCAGACAAGTGAAGCAGAAGCTGAAAAAATGCAGTCTAAAAGTGGGCAAGGCTATGAACTCTTAAATCCTGCCCCAAGTAATACATTTTGTCCAGCAAGAACGTACCACCTGGGGACCAGTGTTCAAACACCTAAGCCTATAGAGGGCATTTAGCATTCAAACCACCACTTTGTCGTACCTGCAGGCTCATGACCTCTGTGTGTGTGTGTGTGTGTGTGTGTGTGTGTGTGTGTGTGTGTGTGTGT
>CABHPQ010129459.1:0-16868 GCA_902168405.1 Peromyscus aztecus | reverse complement strand
TGTGTGTGTGTGTGTGTGTGTGTGTGTGTGTGTGTGTGTGTGTGTGTATGCACATACTTGTATGCATGAGGAAGCCAGAGGAGATGCCTAATATTTTCTTCTATCCCTCTTTGCTTTATTCCTTTAAGACAGGGTCTGTCACTGAAACCCACAGCTTGCTTTTTTGGCCACACTGACTCATTGGCCAGTGAACTCCCTTGCCAAACACTGGAGTTACAGGCATGCACAGCAAGGGTTCTTGCCCTTAAAACGATTTCTTCATTCCTCTGCCCACCCTATTTTTGATAGTAGTATTGTGATTTGAATGGCCACCATAGACTTGTATGTTTGAATCCAGTTACTGGAACTGTTTGGGAAGCATTAGGAGGTTTGTCACTGGGGGGTGGGCTTTGAGGTTTCAAAAGCCCACACCAGGCCCAGTCAGAATCAGTCCATCTGGGTGTGGTGTGTGTGTGTGTGTGTGTGTGTCATCGAGTGTTGTCCCCCACCCCCCACCTTTGGCCTGAGAATCAGAATGTAAAGCTCCCCAGCCACATTCCCATCTGCTTTCTGCCATAATGATCATAGACTAAGCAAGCCCCCAATTAATGTTTCATTTTTTAAGAGTTGCCTTGGTCATGGTGTCTCTTCAAAGCAATAGAATACTAACTAAGAAGTATCTCAAAGAAAATGAACCTAGAACTTAATGATTCTACTATAAAGAAGTCAAAAACACAAAATAACCCAATCAATAGATGGATGGACACGTGAGTTGAACAGACACTTCTTAAAAGATTAAATACAAATTATTAATAAATACATGAAAAAATGTTCATTATCCTTAAACATTAGGGAAACGTAAAATCCAAACTACTTAAGAGATTCCATCTCATTCTAGAATGATTGTTCTTAAGAAAACAAACAACAGTCCTAGCTTTCTAGGATTGGGTGAGAAAAGCCTTATGGAACTATTGGATGGAATCATACATTATGAAAATCAGTATGAAGGCTACTCAAAAATAAATGAATAAATAAAACTACCCCAAAATATAGATAGACTGCTTCTGGTAATAGACCCAAAGGAATTGAAGTTCACATACTATAGAGATAACTGCTTATTGTGTATGTTGTAGGTAGCACACTAGTCACAGTAACCAAGTTGTGGAGTCAGTCTAGGTATCCATTAACAGATGAATGGGTAAATAAACTGTGGTCTGTATACACAGTGATGTGTTGTTCATCCATAAAGAAAATGAAATTATGTCATTTGAAAGCAAATCATCTTAAGCAAAATAAGCTAAACTAAGAAAGACAAATCACATTTTCTCTCAGATGTGGAATCTGGATTTTATATGTGTGCATATATAGCATATCATGACATGAGAAATAAAATGGGGAGTATTTGGTGCATAGTACAATATGTGCACCAAGCTACTGTGCTGTGCCATTCACTGTAGCATCCAGATTGGGGACTGCTAGGGAAAAGGAAGGTAGCTGGCAGGACAGGGAGGGGAGCAAGAGATGATAATGGGGGAAGTAACTGTGGGGAAAGTAAATAGTAAACTTGAAATCCATCAGTGTGTATGATTATGCTAATAAAACTTTTTAAAAGACAGAATTAAAATGCAGAAAATTTACTAGTGACTTTATAGCACTAATTAAACAAAATAATAAAGCCACAGGAAGGAAAACTTTAAGCTGGAGAATGAAGTGCTTATATCAGTTTGCCCCAGCCATTACACTGACATTTTTACAAGATTTATCTGAGGTAGTGTGAATGGTGGTTTGTAGAAGGACCACTCAAACTTTGTGCAGGAAAGAGAATATAGCTTAGATTAAGAAAGATAGTAGATTCTAGGCCAGCATAGGCATTATAGCAAGACCATGTCACAAAGCAATTTTTAAAATTAGAAATGACAATATAAAAGAGATAAAAAGGGAAAAAGATTTGAGAAATTATGGGATTGGATTGAGAGGAGTAAAGTAAGAGTAGAGCATACAAAGGAGAAGAGTGGGGCATAGGTAACTCATTTCTTGTATTGCTACTTTTGAGTGATAGAGAGGAATCACTGGTGAATAAGGAGTTTTATTTGGGGGCAGTGATATGGGTATCATCAGTTTAATTTTGGAGAAGTCTGAGATACACAAGGATAGATAAGTTAAATATTATTGGTTTGAAGTGTTGAAGTTTGTACTGGCCTTAAAGACTTAAGCCAGTCATCAGAATACAAAATATCTCCATTCTGTAAATATAAAATTGTGTGCTTAGAATAAAATATAGGAAATGCTGAAATGGTAGTTACTGTTGTAAAGTTGTTATGCTATAAAATGCATGTTTTAATTATTTTTTATGTAATCCATTTTAAAGTATTAAAACTTACAAGAATAGTTTGCAGAAAACAAAATGCTATGGAGTTAGCTTAGTTGGTAAAGTGCTTGCATGTGAAACCTGAGATCAATACCCAGAACCCACCTGAAAAGAGCTGGACATGGGACAGGGACAGTAATCCCTGTACTGGGAAGGCAGAGACACGTAGGTTCCTGGGGCTCACTGGCCTTCCATTTTAGAGTACTTGGGGAAATCCAGGCTGCTAAGAGACTGTGTATAAAAAAGATACTAGCCAGGCGGTGGTGGCGCACGCCTTTAATCCCAGCACTCGGGAGGCAGAGGCAAGCGGATCTCTGTGAGTTTGAGGCCAGCCTGGGCTACCAAGTGAGTTCCAGGAAAGGCACAAAGCTACACAGAGAAACCCTGTCTCGAAAAACCAAAAAAAAAAAAAAAAAAAGATACTAGACAGTGCCTGAGTTTAATCTCTGGCCTCTTATGTGTACAACCACACACATGCATGCACCCACACGTGAACACACACACAAACCTAATCTCCAACAACTCAATAAACTGCATTTTCTCCTTGTCTTCTCCCAATCTACTTTGTCTTATTTATGTATGTGAGCACATACTATCATGTCTTACCAAAAAAGCAAACTGTAGATGTGTTTCTAAATACTAAGTTCTATATTTCCCATAAACAATGATATTTTCCTGCATACCTACTGTAGTGAGTTAAACTACCTTTTTTTTTTAACTCCTTTCCCAACAGTGTCTCTTTCCTTTCTGACTGTGTGTGTGTCAGTGTGTGTGTGTGTCAGTCTACAATTGGGAACACAGGAACAATCCCTAATTTGTTAAGGAGCAGTGTACCAAGTCTCATGTCCTCAGTGGCTATTAAAAGTGGTCTCCTTGTATCCTGTAGGATTACCTGGCCTGACCTGGGTCCATCTGACATTTCATCAGGAGTACTATTAGAACATGCCTTAGCAGGATTGCTACATGATGTCATTCTCAAGTCTTGTTTAAGAAAGCACTTTGTATAGACCCAACACCATAGGTGTGATGCTACTGACTGCCAGGGTTTCTTTGTAAAGTAATAATTCCTCCTGTCTGAATCAGTACTTTGTGGAGACACAATCCAGTATAACATCTTACCAAACCCACAGGCCTTAGTCTTCATTAACACCTTACACCTCCCAACAGCTGTTTCTGAAAGTTGTGATTTATCAGCATTTTGTAAGGAGTGTTTTTCTTTCTGTTTCTGTGTATTCATATTGTTAATGTTAGTGTAGATTCTTTTTCTAAGATAGATTCTCACTATGTATCCCAAGCTAGCCTCACTGCAAACCTATGTAATCTTCCTGCCTCAGCCTCCAGGGTACTAGGATTATAGGTGTATGCCACTATACCTAGCCTGACATGGATGCTTGACTCTTTATTATTTAGTTTATTGAGAGTATAGTTCATTGCCATTGTTGGTACTGCTTTGCACACTATCTTTTTTTCACACTATCTTTAATGTTCCCAGTGAGAGACCTTTCAGGAGGCTCTTATTGCCCACATAACCTTGACACAAGATAACCCAGACTTACCTTTCCAGTTTCTAGACTCACTTCTCCAAGGCAAATTGGTTCTTCTAGTAGATAATAGTACTTGCCTCAGACTGGAGAGATGGCTCAGAGGTTAAGAGCACTGGCAGCTCTTCCAGAGGTCCTGAGTTCAATTCCCAGCAACCACATGGTGCCTCATAACCATCTGTAATGAGATTTGGCATGCAGAATATATGCAGGCAGAACATTGTGTACATAATAAATAAATAGTACTTGCCTCAAGTTTCTTTTTGTTGCTGTGATGAAAATGCACTGAAATATTTGCAACTTAAGGGAGATAGGATTTATTCTAGCTGTGAGTTCCAGGTTACAGTCCATCATAGGGGAAAGTCTCAGAAGCAGGATCTTGAGGGAGCAGGTCCCATTCAGGCCACAGTCAGAGGAAAAAGGCAGTATGAATGCATTCATGAAGCTATTCTGTCCATTTTCACAATTCAGAATCTCCAAGCTTAGACATGTGCCAGGGAATGATGCCACCGTCTATGGGTAGGTCTCCTGCATCAGTTAATGCAATTAAGATAATCCCTCACAAAAATGGGCCCTTCCAGGGATTCTAAATTGTGTCAGATTGATAATTAAAGCTAATCATCTTAGAACTTTAAAACTGAAAGTTGTGTATTCATTGTATTTGTCGTTCCTGTGTCTTCTCAGTATAGTTGTACAGTATCCATATGAACTATAGTACGTGTAGGAATGTGTATATTTGCATATATGTACACATTCGACATTTTAAACTACTTCTATACTGACTGTGTACTTAACACCATGAGTTTATAATACTGAACCAATATCTTGGGTTCTCCATAGCCTTCCAGGTTTCCAGGTGATGTCTTGTATTCCTTATGTCTTAAATGACCGCCTTTAACAAGGCAAATCTTAGCTCTGTCTTCCTCAGTCCATTTCCTTATTTGTTCATAGTAACCATAGTGGTAACTATACTGACCCTCTTTCTACCTCTTAGTGTCCCATGTCTTTGGGTGCCTATAGACTAGACACTAATGCCTGTGTGTGGCTCCCACTCCTTCCCTTACCCATAGTGCCTGTGTTTCTGGTGGATAGTAGTCATGCTATCAAAGCACATTTGCACTTTATCCCCTTTCTGTTCACAGTTTTGTGAGTATCCATATACTTTATGTTTCATAACGTATTTATTCCTTTACCAGGAGAAGATGAAATAGATCAATTACACAAGAATTTTATTTTGTGAAGTTAGTTATAAGTTCACCAGAAGTGGAGGCTCATACCTATAATCCTAGCAGTTGAAGGGAGGTGATCCTCAAGTTCAAGGCCAGACTTTGCTGCATGGTGAGACCCTATCAGAGAAAGTAGGCAGGAGGAGGTAGTTTTAGCTACAATGTGTAGTATGCTTTTATTGAGTGTTCTGTAGGTTTATTTTAGTAATGAAATTCCAGTTATATATAATAATTAAGAAATTTAATAGTAGGTATGCTAAAGAAAAGTTCAGTAAGAATTTGGCAATAACTATTCTTCCTGTTATAAATACATTACACTATGCATGTAGCTTTATATGTGGGTAAACTCAGCCTTTCCATATTGGAATATGTTCAGATGTACCAAAAACTTAGAGAATACCTAATTACTTGTCTATAACGAAAAAAGTCAGACCCCCCCCCCCAATATCCAGGAGAAATTCCACTTAATTTTAAAGATTAATAGTTATAAGTGTTATCATGTGTCAAGAAATGCTATTTTATATGATCAATTTTTACAGCTCCATGAGAAACATCGTTGCCTCTATATAGGTGAGAGAAATGTATGAAAAGGTTGCTATTCTGTTTCTTAACCTTTTATTAGCTAATCTATGCAGTGTTAAGCCTTTCTTCTTGCCTGGTTTATAGTTTTTCTTATTCCAATGGATTTTTTATTTTGCTTCACAGGGATCGAAAATTGTACAACTTGGGGTTAAAAGGCTACTATGTCAAAAGCAGTGGCAATAATGGAGGTAATGTAAATAAGACTACATGGCCCTTTTTGGTAAAAATTTATATATATATATACATATATGTATATGTATAAATTTGTGGTAATGTGTTGTACTTGCTGTCATAAAATGGTGAATGGCGGGTAAACATGTAATTATAGACCCTTCCTTCACACATGCATTGCACACACATTCTAGAACCTCTATCAAAGCTATCTTTTCTTTTCCTGTAGCTTGTGTTGCTTGACTAGACTTTCTCTTGTCTACCATTCCTTTCTGATTTGTAACTGTTAGCCTGGAATTTGAAACTTCTTTTTGACTTTTTTTTTAATTGTATGATATTGGTATTTTGCGTGTGTGTGTGTGTGTGTGTGTGTGTGTGTGTGTGTGTGTAAGTACACTCCAAGCATGCAGTGCCCATGGAGACCAGTCCCCTGCGACTGTAATTACAGGTGGTTGTGAGCTACAATTTGGTGCTGGGAAGCCAGCCCTGACCCTCTAAAAGAGCACTCAGTCCACTGAGCCATCTCTCCAGCCTGAATTTGAAATTTTGAAAATAGAAAACATGAAGTCCTCTGTCAGATTTTTACAGTAAAGGTAGAATTAGGATGAATCCTAAGTGACCATCTCCAACCTTTTCCTGAAGTAATAAGACATTTTTTGCAACCCCATCTGAGTTACCTTCCCAAGTAAACAGAATTGGGTATGTATTATGACTTCACTTTATACTCTCTCAGACTTCCCTAGTCCATTTATCTTTCCAACGTTTCTCAAAATGAACAGAACTGCAGCATGGAGTTAAAAGCCAAAGACAACCCCAGTATAATCTCTCATAGTTGCCTTTGAAATTAACTTTCTCAAAGATAGGACAAGGCAAGGTTGTTTACTGTGCTATACAAATAAGGATTCTATAAGCACTAGGCTCCTACTGAACCTGAGAAGATATGTTACCATGAGCATGAAAGGACCACAAAATTAGTAGATTCATCTTCCCCATCCTGTGCTCACCTGAGCACTCTTAATTTCATTAGATGAAATAGTGAGTGAAGTACCCTTCACTATTTAGATGGGTATCTTTTTTCCTCATTGAAGAACTCTGGTAGAATTTCATACATGAGATTTCTCCTTTATCAGGGTTTATTTCTGTTGCCTGAATTCTGAAGTTGGAGTATTTTTTTTTTAACTGAGGGATGGAAAGTGTATGTATGTGTGATGTGTGGTGTGTGTTGTTGTTGTTGTTGTTGTTTGAGGCAGTCTCATATACCTAACCTGCCTGGAACTTGGCATGTATGGACCAGCTGGCCTCAAATTTTATTGTTTTTTTTTTATTATTACATATTACCACCAATTCTTTTGATTTCTCTTTTTAAATATATAATAATAGCATTAATACAAGTGTGGGCAAGTCATGTACGGGTTCTGGATCTCAGCTTCTTAAATGGGGATAAGAAAGGCTGCTTTTCCATTTTCCTTACAATGACGCTAACAGATGCTGTCTATAGGAGACCAAGCTACAGAAGAGGAGGAAGATGATGGTACCGCAGAGTCACACAGCAAAGATGGGAGCCCAGATGAAAGTGAACTTGATTCTGAGGCCAAACTCATGAGAAGTATGGGATTGCCAATTCAATTTGGAAGAGTGTCTGCACATGAGAGCTTTGAGGTATTAATCTACTCTTACTATTTCTATTTCTTGTTTTTCAAAAAATCCTATCAAGTGTTATATTTATAATCAAATACATTCATGGTTAGAACACTTTTTTCACATATTGTAACTAAACTACATGTTGGGATATGTCCATGTGTAATTTGAATAATCCATAAAAGTCACTTGTTTGTGTATTAAAGACCCACAGTGGGAGTTTGGGTGTGGTTTTGGTTATGTTAGTCTTTGAATAGACTCAGACTTGTTATCATTTATCTGACATAGGTGTCTATGAATACTAGAAATAAAGCTAAAGGAAAGCAAAAGAGAAGAAAACACCAAAAGAAGTACTTAGATGAAATGGTACGAGAATCTTGGAGAAATGACTGTGAAGAAGATGATGTTGTAGATTCAGATGATCCATCAGTTGAACACTGCGAAAATAACGGAACATGTGAATTTCCAAGCAAAACAGATACGGAAACAGAAAACCTTCCTGTTGAAAATCCACTATCACCAAAGCTAGAGGTCACAGAGAATTGGGAAAAGTATTGGAATGAATATGGAGAAGGGCTGCTGTGGCAAAGCTGGCAGGAAAAACATCCAGATCAGACACTGTCTTCTGAGCCTTGGAACCTTCCTGATACAAAGGAAGAATGGGAGCAACATTACAGTCAGCTTTATTGGTATTATCTGGAACAGTTTCGGTATTGGGAAGCTCAGGGTTGGACTTTTGCTGCCTCACAGAACTGTGATATAGATGCGTATGCATCTCAAGCAGAGGTTGACAAAAAGGAGGAGAGCAACATGAAAGTAGACTTAATGTCTCGTTCGTCTTCACCTAACACAGTTGAGGATGAAAGCTCTGGTTCAAATGATAAAGATCAGAATGAAATACTTACTGGAATTAATAACATAACTCTGAGTTCGGAGGAAGTAGAACAGAGCCAGTTAGAGTCCTCTGTACACTGTGACAAGCAGATGAGTGAGAGTGGCAGTGGCAAAGAGTGTCCTGCCTCTGGAGGAAGTGACCCTGGGAATGGAACACGCAAGGAAAGTAACGTATCTGGGAACAGAAGCACAGACCAGCCAGCTCAAGGTAGGAGTATCCAGACTTATTCTGTCAGGTAATGGTTATCAGTCTATTAACACATTAATACACAATGGAAGTATATATCCCATCTTAATTTTATATCACAATTGTCCATCTATATTAATAAGATTTGCATTGTATCCTTAAAAATTCTCATTTCCTCCTGTACTTCTGTTGCCAGTAAAGGCAAACTTGAAAATCTCTTGGGACTTCTAAATTACAATAAACTTGCAACTAGGAAATAAGCATTTGACAGGCAAATACCCAGAGTCATGTGGAATTCATTCAGGATAAGGCATCCTGCTCTATAAAGGATACCAGGAGTCCTGGTACTACTGGTAATTGAAAGGATTTCAGTATTCTCATTATATTCATTAATTCCGTGGTGGTTGTGACCAGATCTTGACAAGAAACAACTTGAGAGACTGTTTATTTTGGCTCATGGTTTGAGGGCACAGTTCACCTTGCCTGGGAAGGCACGGCCACAGGAATGGCTGTCAGCTGTGGTAGCAGGAACTTGAGACTGCTTACTCAGATCTGGGCTGATCCAGAAGCAGACCTTCCTCCCTTAGCCCACTCACTACTGCTTTTCCCCAACCCTTAAAGAGTTCCACAACCTCCCAAAGTACCACCACGTGTTCAAACTCATGATCTTGTGGGGGCATTGAAGAAATGTTTAGAACTTTGATTTAACAGTTGATTGGCTTTGCTTATCTTAGATTGTTGATCTAATTTAGAAATTTGAGGTTATATTAAGGCATGACTTCATAACCAAGCTGTCTTTGTCATGATCCTCCTGCCTCAGCCTCTCCAGTCTTAAGATTGTTGCAGGTGTGAACCAATTCTGGCTCCAATTGGAAATTTGCAGAGTTCTGTGTCTTTTCTTCTATTTCTTTTCTCTGCGCTATTGCATTCTCGTTCCTTTCTGTTGTGATATTCATCCTTTCTTATCTGACATTTGATATTAAATTTCAGATATTCCTCTGTGTACTCCCAATGCATCCGTCTTGGTTTCTTTCCTGTTGCTGACAAAACCCTTAAGGAAGGAAGCGTTTATGTTCTCTCTCAGTTGAAGATTTGGACCATCATGACAAGGAATTTAAGGCAGCGAGATCTTGAAGCAGCTGGTCATACTTTAGCTGCAGTCAAGAAGAAAAGAGCGATGCATGCTCACTCAGCTCATATTTTTATGCAGTCCAGGCCCAAGTCTAGAGAATGGTGCCACCCAGCACTTTAGGGTATTGTTCTCTCATTCAGATAACCTTGTCAAGAAAATGTCCCAAGTGTCCTTGGAAGCTTGTCAGCACAGTGATTCCAGATGTGTCAAGTTGACAGTGAACACTGACCATCACAGCTTCTTTACTTACATAGTGGTCAATAATTAGGCTATGTATTTCTGCCTTATGTTGCCCTTTTTATCCCCTTCCCTGGTTCTACCTTTTTCCTTTTCCAAACAGAGTAAAACTTGCTAGTCACTGCCTTCTGTTTCCTGCTCCTTAGTTATAAAATATATGTTGGTTGGTTTTAATTTGCTCCTTTGTGTCATCTCTCAGGATCAGTGAGGATTTGAGGTTATAACATATTCTCATTTTCCCTTTAAGAACAAAACATAAAATCTGTGTACATGAAATTTCTACTTTTTTGTCACTGGTACTCTCAGTCTATCCCTGTTTACCACCCTAGAGGTGGTAGGACCTGGTAGAATAGAGCTGATAAATGAGAGGGACTAAAATTTCATGCTATAGCCAGCTTTAATAGAGTCACTTGAGTAAAGTACACAATCACAAGGATAAGCAGCATGTAGCAAAAACATGTTTTTCCATAGAGGCACATAAACAGATAATAATAACCAGTTTTAAAGAATAATCTGAAATAAACACCTATTGGCTACACCTCAGAGGAGCATTGAAGCCCATTCCAAGAACAATTCTGTGTTTTGAAGAAACTGAGGTGACAAGACTCTCAGTCTTGGAAGATGTTTCAGCATATCCCTTCTGTTCACCTTAAGAAATATGCCTGCCAGGTCAGTGAGATGGCTCAGTGGGTAAAGGCATGCCAGACAACCTGAGTTTGATCTCCAGAACCCACATAGTAGAAGAGAGGACCTACTCCCGCAGATTATGGAGGGAACCTGATGTGAAGATCTCAGGTCCAAACAAGGTCAGATTATCCTGTGACCTCAGCACTCAGGTCGTGCATGCTTCCTCCTCGTCCCACCCCACACAGATTAACTGGTTTAGGGGGACAAAAGAATATCTGCCAACAGTTAGCAGAAAGGTAAGGCTGTACCCTTACAGTTTGTATAGATATGTACAAACTAGTTTTAGTTTGCTTTTTAAAGCACAGTTGTGTTTCATTTAGATGAAGTTCTGAGAGGTTTATTATCAGGTGATTTCACTGCTGTGAAATTTAATTTCAGGATACTGAAATTAAAACGGTTGAGTTGTGAGAAGATTGCATGAGACCACCATTGAATGTTCAAATACAGAGAGCCATTATTGACCAAAACATTACAACACATGACTATGTAGTTAGATCATGAAACCTTAAATTGTACAGGCATAGCTATAATTGTGCCTTTGAAAATAATAGGAAAGTTGCCAGACCTCAAGGAAAATATACTGTAATTTCTCCTTAGAGTTGAAGGAGTCTTCAGGAACAAATACAAGCAAAGATCAAGCATACCTGGACAGGACTGATGGAAATGAGAGTGACGATGATCCACCTGAGCATAAGCCCAGCAAAGTGAAGAGAAGGTGAGTTACACATGACCTAGCCTGGCAACACTGTACTATAAGCAACAGAGGGATCCATTAGTAAGGCTTTTAGACACAGTCATATTCTAATTCTGCCACTCATAACTCTAAATTTCTTAGTTCCTCATCTATAAATGAGACTGTTGACAGTTTTCGTGAGAACATTAAGTTGACTGGAGCTTTCACACGGTATGTGACAGTAGCTATCAGTGAAGTACATAATGTAAAGTCGAATGTGTCCAAGTGCTGACACTGTAGATAATAAGGAAAGGAGAGATTGCTACAGAATTGGAGCATTAGGTGGAGATATTTCATGTCTTTGTAGTGTTCCACATAAGACCTTTCCTTCCAGATAGCATCTGAAAAAATGATGTGCAAACTCTGAAGTCTGAGTAGCTTAGTTCAAAAAAGCATGCCATTGCTACTGCTATGTTACCTTACATAGTAAACTTGCTTATTAATTGTCCCACTATTTGGAACAAGTTCCTAGAGGCAAATATTTAGTGAGTTTGGCTTACTTGGGAAGACAAACTTTGTAAGAGTTGTTTCTTGCTGTATTCTGCTTGATGCTATGGGTCATGAAGTCAGGGTTTCTAAAGGTGCCTGTTTAAGGCATTGTCAGTTCTGTGACAAAAACAGCATGAGGAAAGAAAGGCTTATTTGGACTCACAGTTTGAGAGTTTAGTCCCATCACAGTAGGGAAGGCGTGTTGCTGGAAGCAGCACAAGGTTTTGACTGTTGGTACATGAGGCAGCTGATTACATTGCATCAGGAAGCATTTATCTATCTATCTATTTATTTATTTATTGTGCATGCAGTGTTCTGCCTACATCCCTGCAGGCCAGAAGGCGGCACCAGATTTCATTACAGATGGTTGTGAACCATCATGTGGCTGCTGGGAATAGAACTCAGGACCTCTGGAGGAAGTACAGCCAGTGCTCTTAACCTCTGAGCCATCTCTCCAGCTCCAGGACTAGTTCTTTTTTATTCTGTCTGGGACCCCATTTGGGGTGGCTCTTCCCTCCCCTGTTAAACCTCTAGGAAACCCCTCATAGGCAGAGGTATGCTTTCTAAATGTTCCAAGTCTAATAAAGTTGACAGTGAAGATTTACCATCATAGGCCTAAGTGGTAGATTCTCCTAAACTACTTATCGCCTGCATCACAGCTTTTCTTAAAGACTGCTTTCTGGTTCCCTGTATGTGTATGTTCAGAAGGTAATATGTGAGGTACCCAAGGAGGCCAAAAGAGGGTATCAAATCCCTTGGCGATGGAGTCACAGGTGGTTGTGATCCTCTCAGTGTGGGTGAGGAACCAACACTGGTCTTCTGAAAGAACTGTAAGTGCTCTTAACCTCTGAGCCCCCATCCTTATTCTTAACATTTCTTCTATAAAATTTTTTTGGTCTGATTGATACTTCACAAAAATTTCTTTCTAGGGAGACCTAGAAAAATCACTGCAGAAAATTAATCTCAGGCTTCAGCTTTTACTGGGATTTTTCCAAAAGAAAATAGAGAGATACGCATTTACACCATCTTCAGGAATAGAAGTAGAATACTTAAGGACTTTAAGATGATGGTTGGGGAGATGTTCCGTAGTTAAGAGGACTTGCTGCTTTTCCAGAGGACCTGAGTTAGGTTCCAAGCACCCTATGTATCAGACCCCTCACAACAGTTGAGATGACCTCAGCCTTTGTTCTGTCTCCTTAAGCACTGTGTTCACACACACATATAAATAGAAAAGGGTATGAATGCTTGTTAGTATGTTTCAAATACTGCTGAGCTAAGTTATCCAAAAAAAAATCTTGATTAAAGTACTTTTTCTCCAAGATTTCCTAGGTTTGTGTGATACTGTTCACTCTGAAAGGCAAGGCTTATTACTGTTTTTGTTTTTATTTTTGTTTTTTTAGCCATGAATTGGACATCGATGAAAACCCAAATTCAGAAGTTGATGACAATGGTTTACTTCTAGGATTCAAGCATGGCTCAGGACAAAAGTAAGAGCTATCGCCTTCTAGAAATCCTAATAACTTCAGCCACCTTAGAGCTCTTTGGTATTCATGTAGATAATATATAAGAGCTGTATTTGATACCATTTTTCAAATAATACAATTAAAACACCAACTTCTGTTAGAAGATTTAACAGTAGAAATTGTATTATATATTTGATGTATTCACTGTATTGACTCAGTTGCACTGAGTAGCAGCTAGATGTTATTCTGGTCTGTTTCACAGATAAGCAGCTCCAAGTCACGGACATTTTGTTCTGTGATCACATTTCACAAAGGGTTTGTGCTCAGATCTTAGAACTTCTAATTATGGTTCCCACCCACCATCTCATAGCACTACTCCTTTGTGCTTCTAAAGACTAGGAAGCATACCATGTAGCAAACATGAAAATTCAAATGTTTCACAATAGGTACATAGATTACTTAATGTAGGATGCATAATTCGCAGCTTGCTTTTCACAGCAGTATGCCACGATTTCCCTTTCTTTTTGGCACACACAGCATTTACCTAATCCTTTCAGTGAATGTATTATATTTAAATCTCCATCCTCAATAACAGTATCCTGGCTATTTCCTAAGATCTAAGCATGATGTCTGTTATGCATGCATTCCATTGTTCTCTCCTTAATGGCAAAGTCAGTACATTGTGTGGAGATACCAAAATTGGTTCAACCATTTGCCTTTTTAAAAGGCCTTTGGGTTGTTGAAGGCATTATGCTATTACACATGAACAAATGCTGTTATGAACATTTGTGTAGAAACCTAAGTTTTCTCTGTGTTTAAATGCCCAAGTGTTAAAGAGAAATATGAATGAGAAGGTAATTATCTAAGAACAAATGTGATTTCATCTCATGACAGCAAGACTGAACTGAGTAGATAAAACAGCCTTAATATGTACTGTTTAAGTCATTTTATCCTATTTTTTGAGTTTTTATGTTTCTGAAGGTTCAGATAGGTAACTACTATATGTTAGGAAATGTAAATAACCCGTGCATCATAAATTCAGCAGGGAAAGAAAATGAGAGTGGCTTCATGATTAATATATAAATTAACACAAGATATATAAATTAGTTCAAAAGTACATGCTTATAATTAAAATCCTGAAAATTACTTGGACAGTAGTAGTTTGTGTAGTCACTTGAGAGTAAAGAGGATAGAGTTTAACAGTATGTACAAAAGCTGTCTACATTGGTGTCAGAATTGATTTTGTTTAAACTGTTGTTTAGCTCTTTGTTGTTTATTGCTTGGGATTTAACTTTTGTCTTTTCTATTTAGAAATAGAATTCTACTTAAAGATTATTTTATATGTGTATGTACATATTGTGTATATTTTGTATATATAAAGACAACATATATATATGAAGACAGCATGACTTGGAATGTTGTGGGGCTTGACACGTAAACCTTTGTGGCAGACATAAAAACTGGATGATTTGATCAGATTGCTCTAGACAAAGCATTCAGTGACTGTTCTTCACATTAACTGGAATATGTTCAAATATATTTCAAGGCCTTTGTCATCACTCTAAGGAAAATTTCCCTAAAAAGGAAATACATTGTTTTTTGTTTTTTCTATTCCTGTTTATTGCAGTCTGCTACACAGTTTCTACTTTGTAATCTACATTAGAAATGTATTTTAGTTGTGATAGTGTACACTTATAATCCCAGCATTCAAGACAAACCTGGGCTACATCATATAACCCTATCTCAAACAGGAAAAACATAGCCTTGCTAGTTTCATCATTAAGTGTTTCACATTTGTTTTTAAATTGTCATCAAAACTAGACCAGAAACTCTCTGCAGTTAGTATGTGATCTCATCATTTTCAAAATTTATTAAGATTAAAATGGTGGCAGTAACTGGGAAAAACTGGTGAAAATCATTATTATTTGGTGTTTCCTAAGTTTTGGTTTAGTTTGGTTTTGGTTTGTGTGTGTGTGTGTGTGTGTGTGTGTGCGCGCGCGCTTTTTTTCTTTTTCTTTTTTTCTATGTGGGAAATTTTTTCTAAAACTTAACATGTGAGTCACTTCTTTTGGTCTGATCCAGGTATGGTGGAATTCCAAATTTCAGTCATCGACAGGTCAGGTATCTAGAGAAGAATGTGAAATACAAGTCACAGTACCTGGATATGCGCAAGCGAATGACTGTGAAGAACAAGCACATCCTGTTCACCGAAGAGTCGGGAAAACCCCTTCTCAAGAAGAGTAAAGTACGGAGTAAGGTGCGTACCTACTTGCCTTCACTTGAGACACAATCATGGTTTGTAACTTGGCTCCCTGAAGTTGGTTCAAATGGGAAGTTCCACCCTTCAAGATTGAGGAGTACCTCAAATTATTTTACACTAGTTTTATGAAGGTATATATTATGTAAACTAAATTTGGGGTTGGGAAGGAAATTGAGGTAATATGAAGAAAAGGGTGTTTGAAACTACTCCATTAAAGCATCTAAGAAAGTAAACCCGGTAGATGTTTTGCCCAGGACGTACAGACAAGGACAAGGGGAAGTTTCTTACCTGTTTCACACAAAGTAGTATCCCAGTAGTCCAGATTCTGATGCAGCTCTAACTACAAGCCTGGATCTGAGCTCATCCAAAGATTGTTCACACTTTGACGTAATAGGCTTGACCCAAGAATGTGACATACAAGCCCACTTTATTGATTCACACTGTAACCTGAAAGTTTCAAGACCCCTCTTGGTCTTTGCTATCAAGAAATAGCAAGTTTTCCTTCTCCTGGGGAGGGGAGCCTTCTTGTCTTTGATGTTGACACCGGCCTCCTTTAAGGATGGAGAGCACAATCTCAGGCATCTGAAGGACTTTGTAGTACTCTCGGAAGAGGGGGGGGGTATATTACACTTTCTGACTTAAGCATTTTAGCAGAGCATGCTACAAATTGATAGGTAGTTTCTTTATTTTTATTATTACTATTATTATTATATTTCAGATTGGTTGGTGCTGGTGATATTTTAATGAATATTTTAATGGCCCTTTCTTACATCTGAAATAGACTGCCTCATGTCAGTCTTTTAAGACTTTTTATAATGTGTTGAGAATAATGATTCCCATACATTCACCTGTAGATGAGTCTAAAAAGAGCTGTATATAGTGGCTGCTGTGTCCTAAGTTCTCTGATTGGTTATAGATAGGTGGCACTTTCCCTCAGTGTGTGTGTGAGGTTTTGTTTATCATTTGTCTACCACTCTCTGAAATTTACTCATTCTTACCATCATAAAGACTTAATATGCAGAAGGTTCACTGTACGGCAAATGGGAAGAGCTACATCTTCCAACCTTGGGATTTTATCAAATAACATTTATCATTTATCATTAACATTTTATCAAATAAACCTATTTTATTATGACTTAATCTTACCAGCTCTGCTGTTCTTACTCATTCTTTCTTACATAGCTCTGACTTTGGTTTGGTTTTGTTTCAAGATTTATTTATGTGTATGGGTATTTTGCGTGTGTGTGTGTGTGTGTGTGTGTGTGTGTGTGTGTGTGTGTG
>CABHPQ010129439.1:2859-14738 GCA_902168405.1 Peromyscus aztecus | reverse complement strand
AGAAAGGAAAAGAAAAGAAGAGAAAAAAGAAAGAAAAGAAAGAGAGAATCCCCAGGGTGGCAAAAGTGGAGCACAGCCCACTCACCTGCACAGGTTGTCCTGTCTGCGTTCAAGGTGTAACCTTCATAGCACTCGCAGTGGTAGGAGCCGTTTCTGTCGTTCACACAGATCTGTTCACACCCGTGAGTGCCGAGGGCACACTTGTCAACAGCTGTCAGAAGATAAGCATGGCAAACGTGGACACAGGCAAAGGAGGAGGTAAACAAACCCTTACCAGTCACATTAACACACACACACACACACACACACACACACACACGCGCGCGCGCGCACGTGTGAGCACACACACTAACAGAGGGAGTGGGCACAGACACTGATGGAATTGGGATCCTACTCTCTGGTCCTGTTCCTTCACCAACAGACCCACTGATACATACACCCCTTCCCCTTCTTTGCATCTCAATTTCCTTATCTAGAAAATTAGCCTTTTGAACTAAATGGTGTTTGTTTCCATCACCAAAACTCTCCTAGGATTAAAGAGAAAAAAAATGTAATTCCTATTCTTCATCGCCTCTGTGTGGTGTTTAGGTGCCACTGAGCATGGCCTTCAGGATTTCTCTCTACTTCTAGTATCCACGAGTGTGGACAGTCATAGGGAGGAATTGGGATGCTTGGATCTAATGAAATAAAATCCAGGAAAAATGTCAAATCTCCTAAAGGATCAAAAGCTTTGGATCCTGGGGGAAAGTCGGTTCACTGGCTAAGAAGACTTCCAAAGGACCCAAGTTCGAGTCCCAGCATAGATGGCAGCTCACAACTGTCTACAACTCCAGTACCAAAGGAGCCAGTGCCCTCTTCTGGTCTCTGCAGGTACTGCATGAACATGATGTACGTGCATTCCTGCGTCTATGTCTATGCGTGTAACATTCAAATAAATTTATAAATTAACATAAATTTAAAAAATAAAAGGTGATGGTTGTGGATGCCTTTAATACCAACACTTGGGAGGCAGAGGCAGGCAGATCTCTATTCTATTACTATTCCATAAACAAACAAACAAATAAATAAAGCCAGGAGAAAAGAGGTTGAGGTCAAAGTCTAAGAAAAGCCCCACCCCTGGAGAAGAGGCGTCAAATAGCCCCTACCCAGCCTCACCTGAACATGTTTTCCGGTCGGCGTTCAGGGTGTACCCTTGGCTGCACTCACAGTGGTGCCCGCCATCACCATCACTGATGCACACGTGCTGACACTGGTGTGTGCCCAGCACACACGGGTCCAGAGCTAGGCAAAGAACACACACAGTGATCACATCACGATACCTAAGAACCCTTTTAGACACACTTCCTTCCATTCCAAAAGACACTGCCTCCAGGTTTCTTGCTGACTCCATTTTGACCTCACTATTTAAAAATGGGTGGGGAGGAGCTGCTTTCTGCCTCTGCTTTTGCTAAATATTTGATTTGAGATGTTGCAAATCTAGAAGTATAGATCTTGCTATACCATCTCACAAAAGAGAAAGGAAATTCTGAATCTGGAGTTGCTGGAATCAAACGTTTCCACTGGTCAGGCAACTTGATGTTTTATTTGGCCAAATTGTGTACCCACAAAACAGATAATCTTGCCTCTCGACCATAAGAGTTGTGGAGAATAATAAGGTACTGTTAAGAGTGCTATGAGCTAGTGGGCCCAGGGTAGCTGAAACCTTGTTTGCAACAGTTCCACATTTTGTGCCTAAAGGGAACTGGACCACAAGCATGCCTATCAGCCTGGAACCGACTCCCACTTGGGCGGTGAGACGTGCTTGAGCATGCAAATAGTGCAAGGCCATCCAGCCAAGAGCCTCCTTCCGCACACCCATCACATGTCCAAGGCCCAGATATCTACTTGGGTTCTCAGTAGCTGCAAAGATGATGGGTTCAAATTATAAATACAAAGAGATAAAAAGAAAAGCATGAGATGACGTCAGCTAAATCATATCCCCACCTTTTTTGCTCCTGGTAACATTTATATTTCATTGGAATGACGCCCCCCTCCACACACACCCAGTGACATGTTTTAAAAGATGAATCAATGAATTTAGTCATTTCTACAAAACCAAGGCCTGTTAGTGGAGACTAGCACTCCTGTAGCAGGTAACCCAGCCTCCAGTGCCCTTGGCAACAGGACAAGGCTAATATTTTCCCAAGGAGTGCCTGCCTTTCGTGCAATGATCTTTCCAGCCCGTTGACTACAACAAGCTGCCCCTCAGTCGTTTTTTTCCAGAGAGGACATCCCCCTGCTCCCCGCATCCCCCCCCCATGCCACCCCCAGAACAAGCAGGTCTTTTGTAAGAGAGGAAAAAGATCGCCACTCACCACTATTACTTTACAGCCTTGGAGCCCACCCCCAGTTGCTAACTTTAAGACCCAACTGTAGCCACAGACCAGAGCCCTGACGGAAGAGCTCTCACCCACAGCTTGAGGGGGTTTTCTGGGAAAAGGAAAGAAAGCCACTTTCTTTCTAGAACCTACTAAATGCCAAGTAGCTGCCATCATAGCCAATGGTGTCTTGTGAACGCCCAGTGTCCTGGGATACGGAAGACAGGGGGAATCTCAGCCAGGTCTGGCTGAGATGAGGCCAAGGTTTCATCTACCATTTCCCGACCGACTGATGATCCTGGGTTCCACATTCGTTGAGAAAGAAAGTCTCATTGATACTTGCAATGGGGGTCACTGGCTCACTCGCCTGTCTTTTCCACCAACTCCATAATGGTATCTGAAGGCTGGGAGGAGCTACCTTTGACTTTATATGTGGTGGTCAACATGAACAGACACAGAATGTACCTGGCACGAAGTGTCTGCATTTAAGAATTCACCTAAATTGGAACAGTGCCCATACTAGCTTCAACCATTCCGCAGAGGCTTTTCAAACAACCGTCTCCAAATGATTTTTTAAAACGTGATTCCCACAAACCATAATTCTATTTTTCTGAAGTTTTTTTTTTTTTTATAGCTTTCTGTTTTCTTTTTCTTTTTAGTGACATGGTCTCATGTAACCCAGGCTGGCCTCCAGCTCAGGATGTAGCTGAGGCTAGCCTTGAACTCTACCTCTCAAGTGCTGGGGTTATAGGCATTACCATCACACCAGCTCATATCCTGATCAGGAAAACAAAACAAAACAAAACAAACAAACAAACACAAAAAACTTCCAGATTCGTGTTGTTGCATCTGATTCATTCATGAAAAAAAAAAACTCTAATAAAATTAGCATGTTCGTATTCAAACTCCATCTGAAAGGAAGAATACAAGATTAACAGAATGATTTGTTTTTAATCTGTTTCTTGCTTCTAAGTGAATCAGAAAGCCCAGCCCTCCTTGTCTCTAATCCAATTATTCCACCCAAGAATAAGCAGAGAGAGAGAGTCGAATCTGAAAATGAGCTCTCATTACATGCACATGGACAGTGACGTTGGGATGCAGCCCAGTGATCCTCCCAGGGGCAGACAGCACTCCAGCTTCCCCAGGAAAACAAGAGAGGCACTGTTAAATCTAGAGACGTACAGCACAAGAAAACATGTGGAGGCTAGGGGGAGGGATGTTAACTGTGGAGAAGAGGGGACTGAAGAGATGTCTTGAGTTTGGGTGTTTGGGGTTTGGGCTTTATTTCTGACCCCATCAGGGAGCAGCGGGACTGTTTATTCTGGTTATTTCCAGAACTTAACGTGTCTAACGCAAACATGAAGGATTTATGAGCAAACCAAGTACATATAGTACAGCCTTGTACTTCTAAACCAACACCATGTGTTTAGATTGGTTAAAAAAAAAAAAAGGCACGGCATGTGTTTAATTCTCCCATAAAATTTCCCCCCCCCCCCCCCCCCCCCAAAAAAAATGAATATACTGCTTTTTCCAGGGGCCTGGAACATTGGCTCAGAAGTTAAGAGCACATACTTCTCTTGCAGAAGGCCCAAGTTTGGTTCCCATTGGCCATCTGGGGTGGCTTAGAACTGCCTACAACTCCAGCTCCAGGGGATGTGAGGCCTCTAGCCTCATCTACTACCCACACTCATGTGGACATACCCACCACATATACATAACTTAAAAAATAAATCTTTAAAAGCCAATTTCCGAGTACACAGTGCATGAATTGTAATAACATCCTTGCTAGTTGGAAGTTAAGACTTAGCAACCGCCGGGCGATGGTGGCTCAACGCCTTTCATCCCAGCACTTGGGAGGCAGAGTCAGGCGCATCTCTATGTGTTCAAGGCCAGCCTGGGCTACCAAGTGAGTTCCAGGAAAGGCGCAAAGCTACACAGAGAAACCCTGTCTCGAGAAACAAAAACAAAAAACAAAAAACAAAAAACAAAAAAAAGACTTACCACAGAAAGTTTCCTGGAATCTAGCAGAGAGCTTCTCAATGACTCCATAGGTCTCCACATAGAACACGTGCTCCTGCAGGGGCTTGCTAGCCATCATCTTGAGGGACTCCATATCCGCCCGGTCCACACCCACAGCATACAGCTCAATGCCAGATGCCCGGGCCCGGGCAGCCACCTCATTCACTTCGTCCTGGGGTCTCCCATCAGTCACAATAATAGCTACCTTGGGAATGTTAGACATGGGGCCCCGAGCTCCTGCCTCCGCAGTGAAGGCTTCCTCCATCGCTGTCTGGATAGCCAGCCCGGACATCGTGCCTGTGGACAAGGGTGTGATCCGAGCCACAGCCTGTTTCAGGGCCTGCTTGTCTGAGTAGGTGTTGAGCTGGAACTCTATCTTCACAGTGCTGGCATAATTCACCAGAGCCACCCTCGTGTCGGCTGCCCCGATGTCCAGAGTGTCGATGATGCGGGACACAAAGGTCTTCACTTTGGTGAATTCCAGGGGCCGGACGCTACGAGAACTATCAATGATAAACACCAAATCCAGAGGCCGGCTCTTGCAAACACCTGCAAGGAAGGGGATGGGGAACACAAAGGCTAAGCAGCGGTCAGACCACGATCAGAAATGGGACGGCTCTCACTCCCAGAGAACTCTGGGATTCTGGGAAGCCAGGCCTGGCAGCATCCCCCAATCCCAGCAGTATTATTGCCTGCTCCCTTCCTGGAGGCCATGCTTGCTCTAAGCCTTGAGAACACCCAGGCCTTCAGAAACCCCTAGTGAGAATTCACATGGAAATGTGACTCTTCCCAACATTTTGCTTGGAGACTTACCCTACTATTTAAAGTTCTGTTCCTGAGAGTCTTTGTAACTCCTGGTACTGAGGGGATCCCGGCCCTTCCTTGGCACTTGGCTGAGACAATGGGGTAATGACTTCATCTAATACACATCTACTGCACTTCCATCTTTGGGAGTGTATCTTGTTTTCAGGATCAGAGATATGATCTGGTACCTCTCCTATCCCCCCAGACTTTCTTGGCCACTACTCTTTGCATTTTCTCAACTGTCACTTGCCTATACATCTGCCGCAATGGCAGAGAAGAAGAATCCTCACCTTCAAAGCTCTTATGTCCTTTCTTGCGCCCTCCAGTAACTCAACCCGTGCTCATTACCACTTACTCTTTCCTAGTTTTCATTGCTTCCTCCGACCCAATTTGCACAGTCCTCTCTCATCCCCTAAATCCAAGCCGCTGTCAGGACTAGATGGGAGAGAATCCAGTTATCACATCTATTTTTCAATCCATTCTCCACTTCCAACCAACATACACAAACATGTGTACACACACACACACCACACACACAAAACACAGCCCTAGATGGAAATGAGGTCCTTAGGAGGTGTCTGTCACGGCTCCTCCTTTCCTAATAAAAGGACAGATTGATGCTATTTGCTCAGTCAGTATGTAGATCCAAAGCAAATTCTCAGCACTGAGTGGTGGTGCCGGCTGTAGTCAAAGCACTTAGGAGGCTAAGGAAGAGGAAGGCAAGTACAAGATACACAGTGAGGCACTCTCAGAAACACAACAGAAATACGTTTTTGAAAAACAAATCATTTAGACTAAGTCATATCTAAGAGGAAAGACTGTCTGGAATAGGGAGCTTTGCCTCTGTCATGGTTGGGTTTTATTTGTTGTTTCGTTTTGAGAGCTGGAGATCAAACCTGGAACCTTGTGTGTACTAGGCAAGTATCTACCACTGAGCTACATCCCTAGCCCTTTGGTTATTTATTTATCTGTCTGTCTGTCTATTTATTTATTGTTTCTTTGAGAGAGGATCTCCTGAAGCCTTGGTTGGCCTCTCTCTAACTCACTACATAGCCAAGGATGACCTTGAGGACACTGTCCTCCTGCCTCTGCTTTCCAAGTGCCTAAGATTACAGGCATGTACCACCACACACACACAGCCTTTCAGTTTTGTTTTCCAAAATTGGAATTTTAACCTCTTGATTTTATCTTATCAGCTGGATGTACTCTGTTAATAAAACAACACCCTATTTTGAAAGACACTGTAGACATCCCAGAATGGTAACACACGGTTTCTCTGAACTGGGCAGTGTAGAGCTTGCATCACACACATCTGGTGGAAGTTTGGGAGGAGCAAACCCTGAAAAGCAGTGGGTTAAGCCTGGCCTCCATGACTCCTAGCCCCAAGGCCTTTCCAGTACACGGCAGCTGCTCCTACTGAGGCAATGTTTTCCACCACAAAAATTAACATCATCTCATGTGCCCAGCCAATGTCTGCATGTTGACTTTGAGTCACCACCCAAAAGATGCCGTATGTCATGTATTTGGTTAAGTCAAGAGGAATTACATCTTTTTTTTTTTTTAAGCAATTCCATAATTTCCTTCAAGATTTCCAGGGATCAAGAGCAAGGAAGAGGACCTGTGTCAAAAATCTTTCCTGGACACGGGTCTGTATAATTTTGCACTACTGGAGTAGAAGGAAAAAGTACCATGGTGCAAGCCTTGTAACTCAACACTTACACTAACAGTCATGTGGGTGTCTCTCCAAACCAGTGGGTTTTTGTAACTCTGACATGCCTCATTTTACCCTTCTCCATTTGGTTTTTCTGAACTGGGGAGAGGGGGGTTATATGTGTGAAAACTCTGAGGTATAATGGGTAGAATAATAACACCCCCAGAATATGTTCCAGTCCTTATTCCAGGGTCTGGTACATATGGTGCTAAGCATGGCAAGAGACTGCAGCTTTGATCAGAGGCCTCCGGATGGGGAGGTTACCCTAGATTTTTCAGATGGATTCAATAGAATTGCAAAGGTCCTTAAAAGTACAAGAGGTTCACTGAAAAGGAGACCCAGTGACCAAGATGTGGGATGGGATCTAGCTGCTGTTGTTTGGTTTTGAAGAGGGAGGTCAAGGCAGAGCCAAGGACTGCAGTAGCCTCTGAGAGGCTAGCAAGGCTGGCAAGCACGTCTCCCTGGTACCTCCCTCCCCACAGGACAGGGATGCAGCCCTGCCAACACCTTGGTATTTGCCTAGGGAGAATAGCGTCAGCCTCCAACCTACAGAACTATAAGATAATATTGGGGTTGAGGATTTAGCTCAGTGGTAGAGCGCTTGCCTAGCAAGCACAAGGCCCTGGGTTTGATCCTCAGCTCAAAAAAAAAAAAAAAAAAAGAAGATAATACTTTGTGTTGAGTTAAGCCACTAAATTTATAGTTATTTGTTTTGAAGGCAACAGAAAAGTAATACAGGAATCTTGGCCAGGGTGGCAACAATCAATTCCATGACCACGCATCTCTTTTCTTATCCCTATTCCCTCAGCAAAGGTACAAATTGTTTTTGAATCTTACTCCTACTTGTTATATCAGCAATTTGACTCTCAAGAAAAAAAAAAAGTGGGGCTGGGAGTGTAACTCGGTGGAAGGGTGTTTGCCTGGCCCTGGGTTCAATCCCAAGTACCACAGAAACAGGGTGAGGTGGTACGGGCCTGTGGCCTGCAATCCTAGCAGAAGTTCAAAGTCATCCTTGGCTACATAATAGTGAGTTTGAGGCCAGCCTGGGCTACATAAGACAGAGGGGGGAGAGAGAGAGTAGGGGGGAGGAGGAGAGAGGGAGGGAGAGAGACTGAGAGAGAGAGGAAGGGAGGGAGATAGAGAGGGGAGAGAGAGGGGAGGGGGAGAGAGAGAGAGAGACTCCACAATTTTGCCCATCTTCGCCAGTCTGGTCCGCAGTAAAAGCCAGCAGTAAAGCTTACCAATTCCTGGTTGCTAGAATGATTTGGAGGAGTAGAATGTGGTGTTTATCAAGGGATTGCTGCCCAAGATCAGGTTTGGAGGTCAGGCTGTGAAGCACCATGGTCACTGTGTGCAAAATCTAGCCTCCTCTCCCAGTTCTATCCCCCAAGGAGGAGAGTAGAGGTAAAGTTCATTTCCAGAGAAAAGGCTTTCCCCTCGACCCCAGCCTGGAGCAACCAGCCAGTTCAGCTTAACCCCCACGAGCCCTGCTTGCCCCCGCCTAAGTGGCAATGAATGCTCTTCCTATTCTAAATCTGCAATTTCAAGTCATGGATGATGGAAGAGTATCCCGAGCCAATTCTCAGCATATCCAGCAAGTCACAGGAGGGGACAGACCATTCAAATCGGCCTGACAGCATCCCTGGCCAGATGAGCCTGGCCACCTAGAACATGATTTGCTACAGTCTCTTTCAAGCTAAAACCAGACAGGCTAGAGCTGGATGTTTGGGTAAGGAAGAGACAACCTTCTGTAAGGGGTATGGAGAGCATGCTGTACAGTAGAAGGAGCCCTTGCTTGACTTCTTAGGACTCCACGTTTCAGTAGGGGACCTGATGCTAATTCTGGGTCATTTCACGACGCTAAGCCTTGGGGTCCCTCTATGTGTTGTGAGGGGTCATGGAAGGAAGCTCTATAGATTTCCTCTGCTCAGAGAAAAATTAGTGGCCAATGGGGGGAAATGGGATTGTTCAACGAAGACCAGACCTGCCTGGGTCTTTGGCGATCTGACGGAGCATGGATTGGAGTGGCGGGAGGTGGGGGGCAGTCAGCTTAAGTAGAATTACTCAGTTGTGGGCAGAACCGAGTATAGCACCAATATAGTTACAGGACACGACAGTTTGGTCTTCCTTCCTAGTCCCACCCCACCACCCCACTTGCCCATCCTCCACTAAGCCATTCCTTCTTCCAGCTCTTGGGTTCTTTCTAGATCCTTTCTTCCATAGGGAGAAAGGCACACACAGTGAATGCAAAAATAGATGGAGATTTCCAAATAACTACAAACAGGGTGTCAAGAAGGGTTTGCTCTCCCTAACCAAAAGATCCGAGCCAAGTAGAGCTGGGAGCCCCCATCTTATTCCCTGGCTGGAGCTCCTGCAGGTGCGCGATGCCCCCTTCCCAAATCGCAGGTAAGTTTGAACTTCGGGATACCAAATGGTCGTGCGCATGATATTACACCCCCAACCCTTACCCCCGCCCTTTGGCTGTCCGATCCTTAGTTTCTGCGCAGGATTGCCGGGAGAAGGATGCCTCCTTCAGCATCCCGCTTGGAGGCTGGGATGAAGGAACATTCGGTGGATGTGGTACGCTGCCTGCTTTCAGGGGTCCCCGCCCCTCTTCCCACCTCCAGCCGAGGCTACGTCTCCCTCTCCTGCCAAGCGGTCCCCAGTCCGCCCAACTGTACCTGCACCGCGGGCCCCGGAATAAGGCGTGCGGGCGGGAGACGCCGGAGCAGGAAGATGCCCGGGGCTGCCCCCGGGGATACGTGTCCCCAGCCTGCGGACGCTCGCCCGGGCCAATGGTCCAGGAGCGGCGGGGGGCAGCAGCAGCAGCAGCGGGCAGAGCAGCAGCAGAAGTCCTTGGAGGTGGCGCGCGGGGGCTGGGAACAACATGATGGGCTAGGCGACCAGCCGGGGGTCTGTGAGCCGCGAGGTGGCTGGGGCGTGCAAGGTCAGGCGCCGGCGTGGGGCCGCACTTTGGCAGCCAATTTAAAGGTCCCGCTCATGAGGCTCCGCCCTGCCCCGCCCCCTGGAGGGCCCTGCCACCGGGGGCCCTGGAGCCGCCAAAGGCCAACAAGAAGCCCTGTCTGCGCATTCCAGTGGCAGGAGCGGAATGTCTGGGGCTAGGCGGCCAGCGGCACGGTGGTCACCGCCCGCCTAGTCCGGTGGGCTCGGCTGGGTGCCTCCTGGATGATTGCCTTCTTGTAAAACCCAGCTGGGGTTGGGGGGGACGCCTGCTCCACCCTCCAGTGCCAGCCAGGTCTGTGCCCCAGGTCCTATTTAACAAACCCCTGGGTTCTGTGCCCGCTCAGCTGCAGGTGAGCCTGACTCCCAACTGAGAGCTAGAGTCACACACAACACACCTTTCTCCAGCCAAGAAAGTCAAATTTTGCTGTTAACGGTTTTTTTTTTTTTTTTTTAGGAAAGGCCTCACAGATTCTATTCATCATGAATAGGATGCTTTCTTCCCAGTTTTAATATATCTGTAAACATTTGAACTTATAGTACCAGGAATAGTAAATCAAACAGACACACACACCCCGCCCCCCCCCCCCCCCAGCCTCCGGTTTACTAGAAGAACACCCTGTCTTCTACACTGGCTTCCTCTCTGGAATAGTGACCAGCAGGCATCACAGGGCTGGAAACTAACTGCTCAGGGGACCCTCAACTCACTGCGAGAGGGAAGATGCACAAATGGTGTACTGCTAAGGGGAAGTGGTGAGTTAGAAAAGTGGCCCGTGTGAGTAGGAAGGCTTCTAAAAGCAGGGGAGGAGGGATGACCCGGGTCTTCAGACATGGCAGCTCATGAGCATGAGTAAGTCCCAACAGATCCAATCTAGTCTTTCTGCTGGTAACTGTTACCCTTCTACTATCCACATACATTGTAACCTAACAATGGCGCCAAGATATTGAAGGAGCCCGGTGCCCTCTGGATGAATGGATACACAGAAGATATGTATCTGTGTGTCTTAGGGTTACACCATGACCAAAAGCAACATGGGGAGGAGAGAATTTATTTATGGCTAGTGCTTCCACGTCTCTGTTCATCACTGAAGGCAGTCAGGAGAGGAATTCAAATAGGGTGGGAACCTGGAGACGTAGGGTGATGCAGAAGCCCTGAAGGAGTGCTGTATACTAGCTTACTCATCATGACTTGCTCAGTCTGCTTTCTTATAGAACCCAGGACCACCTGCCCAGGGATGGCACCACCCACTATGGGCTGGGGCCCTCCCCCATCAATCACTAATTAAGAAAATATCCGACAGGCTTGTCTACAGCCTGATTTTACAGAGGCATTTTCTCAGGTGACACCTCCCTTCCTCTGAAGACTCTAGCTGTGTCAGGTTGACATAAAACTAGCCAGCACACTGAATACATGAATACTAGTAAGTCTTCAAAATGAAATTCTAATGCAGATTACAACATGGATGAACCGTGAGGACATGTTGCAAGGTGAAATAAGCCAGCCACAAGGAGGCACATTCGGACCGATTCTGTTTGGATGGGATGTCTAAAGTAGTCAAAACCTGTTTGCCTTGAAACAGTAGAACGGTGGCTCCTGGGAGACAGGGAAGGCAGGCAGTGGGGAGTTATCTAATGAGTATAAAATTTCAGTGTTGCGAAAGGAGAAGTTGTGGAATCTGATCCCACAGTAACACGAACACACTGCTGTAGTTTGAATATATACTCTTCAAGTCTAAAAGTTGGGAACTTAATCCTCAAGGTCCTGTATTGACAGTATTTAAGGGTAGAGCATTTGGGAAAGTAATTATGCCTGAAGGAAGCCATGAGGGGAAAGTGCCATGATGACACTAGTTGGCTTTATAAGAAGAGTCGGTCTGGGGAGATGGTGCTAGTGGGTGACGTTCTTGCCACACAAGTGTAAGGACCTGAGGTTTTGTTTTTTTTTTTTGGAGCTGAGGATCGAACCCAGGGCCTTGTGCTTGCTAGGCAAGCACTCTACCACTGAGCTAAATCCCCAACCAGGACCT
>CABHPQ010129433.1:0-18371 GCA_902168405.1 Peromyscus aztecus | reverse complement strand
GTGGGGTTTCTGGTGAGATTCCTAAAAGAAAATTAACAGATTTATGGCTAGAAAGGGGTAGGGCCTTAAGCATGCACTAACTGTGCTAAAATTCTTGCTTCTCCGCTGGAAAAAGTCAGCAACCCGACTGGGTGAGGAGCCCCCAAATTTGCTTGCCTTTCTAAACTGCTTTACTTGTATTTAGAAAATAACTTGATTTATGACCATCTTCTTCTGTGACTATAGAAACTTCATGAAATTGTTGTCGCGTTGGGACATGGTATGTGGGATAGCCTGAGTCTTTGTTTTCAGACCATGGTCATTCATAATTGGCTCCAGAATAAACTCTTAGTCTTTTTGAGGTGAGAACTGTGCTTTTTCCATCCACACAATGAGTACGTTTCAAGATTATTTAAAATGTTCACCTTGTTAGGTCTAGACATTCCACTCTGGGGAATTCATCCTAACATTCAGTGAGAATTCTAAAATAAACTTGTGTTCAGTGTGTGGCCAGTCACATAAACTAAATTCTCTGCAATGGGAACAGTGATTAAATCACACCAGCAGTGCACGTGGTAAGCACTGATGGCTTCTGAGACTGCCCTGAGCCTTGCTGTGTACCCAGGCTGGCCTCGAACTTGAAGATCAGTCTTCTTCACTACAGATGCTTCCAGAGTGCTAAGGTTAAAGGTATGCACCACCACACCTGCCCAATGTATTAGATAACATATGACAGCATTCAATTAGTTAGTTAGATCTTAGCAGACTTGATGGTCACTGAGAACAAACTCTCCTCTTATAGTTCATAGCATGTAAAGCCAAAACTGAAACTAAAAGACTTTCATTATTATCAAAGATTGTTTTTTAGACCCAGTGTGGAGAACTAACATTCTGTGCCTAAAAGATCATAAAATTACTGGGGGCTTTCAGATAAAGAGTAAAGGAATACTGTCAGTGGTAGAGGGGAAGAAACACAGTGACATGTCACTCCCACTAGCAGCCTGGGGAGTTCTTTTTTTATTCTATTTTTCTTAATTAAGAAATTTTCTACTCACTCCACATACTATCCACAGACCCTCAACCCTCCCTCCTCCCACCCGCAAGCCCTCTTTCCCAAGCCACCCCGCATCCCCACATCCCCCAAATCAAGGTCTTCCATGGGGAATCAGCAGAGCCTGGCACACTGAGCCTAGGCAGGTCCAAGCCCCTTCCCACGGCACCAAGGCTGCACAAGGCGTCACACCACAGGCACTGGATTCCCAGAAGCCTTCCCATGCACCAGGGACAGATCCCGATGCCCCTGCCTGGGTGCCCCCCCCAACAGTTCAAGCCAAACAACCGTCTTCCATGTCCAGAGGGCCCAGTCCAGTCCCATGGGGGCTCCATATCCACCAGTCCACAGTTCATGGGCTTCCACTAGTGTGGCCGGTCATCTCTGCACGTCCTCCCATCATGATCTCGACGTCCCTCACCTGCAGTATCTCTCCTCTCATCAATTGGATTCCTGGAACTCAGTCTGGTGCCTGGCCATTGATCTCTGTATCTGCCTCCATCAGTCACTGGACAAAGGCTCTATGATGACAGCTAGGTTATTTGCTAGGCTGGTCACCAGAGTAGACCAGTCCAGGCACCCTCTGGACCACTGCCAGCAGACCAAGGTGGGGTCAACCTTGTGGATTCCTGAGAGCCTTGCCTGGGGAGTTCTTTACAGAAACCTCCACTCAGGTATAGCTTTGCTGTAGGGGAAAGTTTCAATAAGATCCGATATGAAACCCTCTTGAAGTGTATCAAAAGGCTTTTTTTCAAACATGTATTTTAAGCACAGAGATTAATAAAAATGAAGGGACTCAGGGAAGGGGTAAATCTCGTGAAAACATGGGTTGTGCACTTCTCAGGAGAGAGTCACACTTCATTGTCTTTACAGTGGCCCCATGGACATTTTGGGCTGGGTTTTCAATTATCTTTAAAGGCTCACTGAGGAATTTAAATGAGATTACAGGGTAGCTTCTGGGGAGTCTTGGGTGGGACTGCAACTGATAATATAGAACAACGCGCAGGGGTGCAGCAAGTTAGGACATCTCTACCTCAAACAAAAGTCTTGCTTGTGAGACCTCCATAAAATATCAAGGAGTGAGGACATACATACATGAGGCCTTATGGGTCAGTCTAGTGGATTTTTGTTGTTGTTGTTGTTGTTGTCCTTATGTTTTACAGTTTTAAGAAGAATATTTTTTTCTGTGTCTGCAGCCTTCACAGTGAATGTTAATTGTGCTGGAATCCTTAACTGTCAGCTGGTGAGAGGCTTCAACCAGATGCCAGAGTAGGGGTTGTTTTATTTTTCTTCCCATGTCCCCATAATTTCCTCTGCCTTTGTATATTATTTCTATATATTACCTCAATAACATTGCCACCACCACCCTTAAGAGTTAACCAAACGAGCCTGTCAATCAGTAGACATGGAAATCCCTGTCCAGAAGGTGTTCCAGAAAGTTTAAGCACAGGAAGCCTTCCTGAACATGTAAGGTCAGCACAGTGGTCTCTCTGGCTGTTGTCACCCTAACCCTGATAGAGCTTTCCTTTACAGTGGCCTTTTGGCCTTTGGTCATGCTCACTGTGTGGAGTGCCTCACACTCTTCAGTAATAAATTGCATCTGTCTTCTACACTATGCTCTGTGGGGGACATCTGAATTCCTTTCATGGAGACCCACAGCTAAAAGGAAGCTGTAATGAGGCCATGGTAACAATTTTCCATCTTTTATTTAGTCTGTATTTTTTTAAGAGGGGCAGAAATGCCTACCACTTGCCTTTCTAAAAGCTTCCACATAAATAACTATTATATACAATGTTGAATTAGCACCTGTTTCTCTAATGTGACCTGTATTATTTTCCAGTGTAAATAAGTCTTTACTTAAAAGAATTTCTGAGGGTGTATTTGCAGAGCATTTTCTCTGTTAATATGATCATTTTGGCCCAGTCTTTACCCACATTATTAGAATTCAAGTATCAGTGAACCTCTAGGAGACAGTTCCTGTGGATTCAGTGGCACTGCCTTGGGAAGTAGCTTGCCTGAGCATGAATGAAGCTATAAAGTAAGTTCATATCCTAGAAAATATTGGGTAAATACCATTCTTTATGCATATGATTATTATTGTTGGAATGTAGAAAGCAATAATGCTTGTTGTAACTATAGCAGCACAATATAGATATTATTGTGACAAAATTTTTGTCCATAGACAGTGAGGTATTTTAAAGATAAATTGAATGCTAGGCACATTTTCTCCAATTCTTTTTTATTCAATCATTAAAACACTTTTTTATTAGACATTTATTATTCATTTGACAAAGCAACCACAGATCTCCCTCTTTTCCCTCCTCCTGGTACCCCCCCCCCCAGCTTTCCCCCAAACCCACCTCCCTTTGCCTCCTCCAAAAAGATAGGGCCTCCCATGGGAAGTCAGCAAAGCCTGGTACATTCAGTTGAGGCAGGTTCAAGCCCCTCCCCCTGCATCAAGGCTGTGCAAGATGTCCCACCTTAGGTAATGGGCCCCAAAAAGCCATCTCATGCACTAGGGATAGATCCTGATCCTACTGCCAGGGGGCCCCTTAAGCAGACCAAACCAAGCTACACAACTGTCTCAATTAAGCAGAGGGCCTAGTCCAGTTCCACAGAGGCTCCACAGTTGGTCTAAAGTTCATGGGTTCCTACTAGCTTAGTTCTGTTTTCTCTGTCGGTTTCTCCATCATGATCTTGGGAAGTTCCCAGGAATCCCTAAGGGTGACCCCAGCTTAGACTGCTAGAAGTAGTGAGAGGGTGCCTGAGCTGGTTTACCCCAGTGATCAGATCGGTGAACACCCTAACTGCCATCAGAGAGCCTTCATCTGATGGAAGCAGATGCAGAGGTCCACGGTCAAGCACCAGGCCAAGCTTCAGGAGTCCAGTTGAAGAGAGGGAAGAGGGGTTCTATTAAAACGCATTTTTAAGGAAACATTTTTGAAAAGTTTCCATTCAATTGCCAGAATTTTCCTGAATTCTGAGGTCTGTGTCAGTCTGTGTGGTATTAGCTGTCAGAGGTGATGTTAATTTTAATAGTGTGAGATAACTGGACAGAAGTTGCAATCTGTTGGATTTCTCTGTAAATTACATCTCAAAACAGGCCTGTTCCTTTTGTGGCTCTCATAAGTTTCCTTGAAAGGGAATCACCCACATATTAAGAGCTGGCAGCCAAACTGCAAATGTCACTTTCTTAGAAATTAGTTGCTAAAACTTTGAAGAATACAAATAATTCATAAATATTTTTGCTCTCTTATTTGTTCTGAAGTATATGGTTTACTGTTAATAGGCAAGTTAGTTACAACCTATACCTTTAAGTTTCAAACTGGTTGGGTAACATTAGTAGAATAAGTTTACTTGTTATTATGTATGTACACATATATCATTTTAAACCTACATCCTGTGTATAAATATCATGTACTTTTTGTCTTCTGAGCCAAGCTTATTTTATTTAGCCATCTCTAATAGAAAACTGGGACTTAAAAGAGTGGAGTGTTTCTGGCTGGATTTCTGGGAGAGTTTCCCAGATACATAATAAAATTTTTATTCCCTGTGGCCATTTGCCCTACATTCACTCATAGCAAGTTCTTTGTTCTGTGGCTATAACTTTGTTGTTCCTTTTTCTCAAACCAATATCCTGTGTTCAGTTCTGCAAACAATGCATCTCTTTAAACCTTTGGTGCATATCTCTGAACAATCTTCTTTTGCATTAGGATCTTCTATTTAGCCCCAGTTACATTCATATAACCTCATACCTACATAGTCTAATTTCTCTCTGTGTATTAAAATTTTAAAACTAATGACTAACTTTAAATTGATTTCCAACTTTAACAGTCTTTGTCATAATAAGCTAATGAGAAAATGTTATGAATTAGTTAATGTTTAGGGAATGAAATGAATTTGTTGTATCTTGCAGTGTATGAAATATTTTAGTTCATCTCTTAATTTCTATGGAAAGTCTTTGGATTACATTCTATCTCACCTTTATTTTAAACAGGAAATACAGACTGCAGAGATCACTCAGTCTGTAAAGTGTTTGTCCCACAAATATGAAGAATCTAGTTCCATTCTCCCAGAACATACATAAAAAAGTTGAGCATGGAGATTTGCATCTGTAATCTCAGCTCTGAGAAAGCAGAGACTGGCCTTGACAAGTCAATGAGGTCCAGACTGAGTGAGAGACCCTGTGTCAAAAACTAAGTTAGATAATGTTTGAAGAAGAAACCCTATATCCACCTCTGACCTCCACATGTGCAAATGTGCATACATGTACACATGCATGCACATAGCAACTGAAGGAAAGTATGAAGCTGGAAGACTCCAGGTTGTGTCATTTGTGATGAGCACACAGCTAGCAAACTGGAGTGCTAGAGGTCAGAGAAGCACAAGTTATTCACCACTGTGACATGAATATCTTTTTAAAAAAGACTGGAAGTAATGGATTTTGCCCAAATGATTAACATATATCAGCAATGAAAGATGTATAATAAGATAAATTTTCTGTTATACTCCATGGAGGGGTCAAAATTTGCTGTGGACTTTTACAGAAGAGCAGCAGGAATAATTTTTTAATCATTTCTCTTCTTCAAAAGCTGGATCTTAGGCAAACTTGTTTGTGATTACTTCTATTTCTTACTCATATTCTTTCTCAAACCAAGGATCTTGCTTGTCTTCATATTTTCAAATCTGAGCCCAGTCTCTTACAGACACCTCAACAATGGGTTCTTCTTTAGGATAGGGTAGCATCTTTCAAAGAAAAGTTTATTCAAAATATATCCCAGGGTAATATTGCTAATCTTTAAAATATAAAGATCCAAACCATCTGTTATGCCTCAATGAAATAAATGGAAATTAATTAATTTAAATTAACATTTAAAACATTAAATGATTCAAGGGAACTCCGTTGAGTATTCTTGATCAGTTTCCCATGTTGTAGCACCAAAGTTCAAAGTAGTTTTTTTAAGTACCTATGTATAGCCTGTATTTAAAATTTTTGCTTCTCATAAAATATCAAATCTGAAACTGCAATTGGATGGTGAGAAATGTGAACTGTCTGATGTTTCCTGTGTAGACATAATTACTTACTGTGTGTGAGTCTGTGTAACAGGTTGTTAGCAAAAGTTCTAGGTAATATGAACTAGTTTAACCACACAAAAAAGAAAGAACTTGAAACTTAATTGCTCTCTATTAAAGTTAAATGTAATTTCTGCTCAGAGTCATATAGCAGTAGTCACCTTCTTCTTGGACGAATTCTCCTGTTCACTCACCAGAAGGCCATTCAGACTGGACTGCTCCTCTCCACTGCTGTTTTCCTGAGTCCCTGATGTCCACACTCCCCCTTCCTTGAGTAGTCACTGGTGAAACCTAAAAGTTCTTTCAATGTATAACTGTGTGGCTCTAACCCTGTTTCCACTTCTCTCTTCTAGGTGCAGCCCAGAAACGTCTTTTGATAACCAGAACTTCCCTTCATGTTCATTTCAAAACATAGCATTCTCCTTTTTACACTGTAGAATCCCATTATTAAATATTGTGACTTATTCTTTCCTTCTATTCAAAACAGAATAACCAGAATATTAAAACTTAACCTACAAGTAAAGAAAATCATCCTTGGAAATGCCAAATGGTAGATGAGCAGACAAAAATAGCATCCTCTATACCAGTGCTGCCCAACCAAAATATAACTTACCAATAGATATAAGCCATTTGGGTCATTGTTCTATTGCTGTGAAAAGACACCATGACCATGGCAACTCTTATAAAGGAAAGCATTTAATTGGGGCTGGTTACAGTTTCAGAGGTTCAGTCCATTGTCATCATGGCATGTGGTGATATTATGTTCCCCAAAATATTGTGCACCCTAATAAACTTATCTGGGGTCAGAGAACAGAACAGCCGCTAGATACAGAGGCCAGAAAATGATGGCACACATGCCTTTAATCCTATTACTTGGGAGGCAGAGATCCATCTGGATCTCTGTGAGTTTAAAGCCACAGTGGGGACAGCCAGGCATGGTGACACATGCCTTTAATCCTGGGAAGTGATGGCAGAAAGCAGAAAGGTATTTAAGGCGTGAGGACAAGGAAGTAGAGTCAGTTAAGCTTTGAGGCTTTTGAGCAGCAGCACAGTTCAGCTGAGAGGCATCCAGTCTGAGGAAACAGGATCAGCTGAGGAATTGGCGAGGTGGCTGTGGCTTGTTCTGCTTCTCTGACCTTCCAACATTCACCCCAATACCTGGCTTCAGGTTTGTTTTTATTAAGACCTTTAAGATTCATGCTACAATGGCAGGTAGCATGGCTGCATGTAGACAGTCATGGTTCTGGAGAAGGAGCTGAGAGGTCTACAACCAGATCATCAGGCAGCAGGAAGAGACACATACTGGGCCTGGCTTGGGCTTGTAAAACCTCAACAACCCATCCCCAGTGATTCACTTCTTCCAGCTAGGTCACACTTCCCAATCCCTCCCAAGTAATGCCTTTCCCTAATGACCAAGCATTCAAATATATGAGTTTATGGGGGCTGTTTTCATTCAAACCACCACAGGTAACTAAGTTTTCCTGCTAGCTATGTTAAAAAAGTGGAGAGAAGTGGATGAAATAAAGTATAGTTACTTAGCATGTCCCTGATATTACAAATCCATTATGTAGTCAATATAAAGCTTATTGTTTAGGCTAGGGAGATTGTTCAGTTGGTAAAGTGCTTGCCTTACAAGCATGAGGATTCTATTGGGTTCCCAGCACTGACACTGAATAAACAAGAGACTGGTATAGCAACGTTTTTCTGTAAGTGTGCAATTCCACTTCTTGGGAGAAAGAGACAAAAGATCCCGGGGGCTAACTGGCCACCCAGGCTAGCTGAATGAGCAAGCTCCAGGTTTAGTACAAGAACCCTTTTCAAATAGTAAAGATGGAAAGTGGTTGATGAGGACACCCAGCATAGATATCTGGCCTCTATACCCATACACATATGTGCTATACACACATATCTATGCATCACATGAAAATGTACACACAGAAAAATGGTTTTCATTGTTATAAGATGTGTGAATAGTAGATACATGATGCACAGACGAGTCCTAATTAGGACTAAAAGTCTGATGAAATCCCTTGAAAAGGTGAAGAGTGGGTAGAAGATGTTTTATTATTTCTTGCAGTTTATTGAGGTAAATCTGACATACCTGAAGTTATGCACAGGATACAGTCTGCCAAGCATGAGGCTCTACTATTCGTGTGAAACCGTAGTCATAAAATGAATATACTGACGCAAACAGAATTTTCTTTGTGCCCTTTTCCAGTCCTGCTCTTTGCTGCTCCTCTACTTACTAGTATCTTCTGGAAATTTGCATTAGTGGATTCAAGTACTACTTACTCTTCTCTGGCTTCTTCCGTTCAGTCCAATTACTTTGAGGAAATAACTAGATGAAGAATCTACAGTATGTGATTATTAGTTAATATTTCCTAGAAAGGATTGGTGGACCTCAAAGTATAAAAAATTAGAAGCTTTTTTTTTTCCAGGCTACAAAATGAGTGTGAGACTAGTTAGGACAACAGAGCCATACATACATACATGTTTACATGAATACTACAAATACACACAGACATACATACAATGAAGAAATAGGCAAAACTTTAAGAATTTTTGCTATAGATTAGGACAAAATGCTTTCATATCACATGCTGATATTGTTTCTACCCTGAAAAAAAGTATTCTCAAACTTCAATAAAAAGGAAACAAAATTTTAAAAAAAGAAAAATTTTGAATAGCTCTTTCACCAGAGATGCCTTGCACATAGCAAACAATCACTTGAGAGAATGTTCAACATTATTAGAGAAATGCATACTAAAGCTGTAAGAATACACAGCCCACCTACTGAATTAAATAGAAAGATCTTCTCATTCGCCAGTAAAAGTTATAGCCACTTTGGAAAACACTTTGATGGTTTCCTAAAACTTCTTCCTGAAAAACCAAAACCAAACACAACAAAGAAACAAAACAAAAATAAAAACAAAGACAGTAGAAAATGGGGTGAGGTTATAAATCCTCAAAGTCTGGCCCCAGACATACTTCCTCCAGAAAGACTGCACCTCCTAAAGGCTCTATAACCCCTTTCAAAAACAAAACAAAACAAAACAAAACAAAAACAAATAACAACAAACAGTGACATTAGCTGGAAACCAACTATTTAAATACATGAGTCAATTCGAGACATTTCTCATGCAAAGCACTACATTCAGTCCCTTATAGGAGCATCGCTGTATTGTAATGTAAAATACATCTAATACAACTTTAAAACTGTACAGACATTGTTACAGTATCAATACCACTCAAAATTCTAAAATCTCTTAGCTGTGACTTCTTGTAGTTCTTTTTTCTATAATTGCATAGCCCCAATATGCAATGGTACAGAGTATATATTGCTGTTCTAAAATATGGGAAAGATTGGATGAAAGCAGGACAAAAATCCAACAGAACAAATACCCAAGTCCTGTAACTCCATGTCCCGTATCAAGCATTTTAATTTCAAAGGACTTGCCTCTCCAGCTTTGCCAGTTGCAACATAATCTCTTTCTCTTGGGCAGGTTCCACTCTCTATATAAAGCTCTTCTTGACTGATGTCCCATGGCTTTGTCAATTCCAACATCTTAGGGTCTCTTCTGCAATCCATGCTTCACCATCACAGTATCACACAATGGCCTCCTAGGGTGTCTTTGAAGGAACTCCAAGCCTACCATACTGTGTCTGGTCTTAAAGTCTCCCTAAAGTCACTGAGGAAGAATCCAGAACACCATTAATCTTGCGTGTTTCATGTCCCTAACACCAACATCATGTGGACGACACTTCTAGGTTCTGTTGCCCACTTGAGAGAGTCTTACTTTGACCACATTAGTGGCAGCTCTTACATGCATTTGCTTTCTGTAAACAAAAGACCCCTTAGCCTCTTTCCTTTCAAGATTTGGAGAATAGTTAGATGAGGTCTTTCTCTCAGTTTACCTTCTCTGTTTTCCCAATGCAGAGTTGGAGCTTTTTATTTAATGGCACTAATCTCCTTAACAATTACAGTTGTTCTGCTCTTTTCCTCCCCAAACTGCATGCTTTATAATTCTTTTGGCCCCATTCACTGCTGTTTCATGTTGTAAATCTGCATAAGAAGAATCAGTATTAACCATGTCACAGACTCAACATTGAGTTACCTTGAGATGTCCTCTGATCATTAAAATTAGCACATTGCCTTTTATAACCTTGGGAAAAATTTTAAGACCTGAGCAAAAAACAGCCAAATTCTTTGCCAAGAGGTCACATGAATGGCTGCTTGCACAGTTGCTTCTGAAAGAGTCTTTGTTCTCCTATGAAACCTCTGTCTACATTACTCCCAGCATTACCAACTTCCAGGCTCCTACTAGAATGATCCATTATTTTCTGCTTGCAGTATCCAACTGCTTTTCTAGTCAAGTTCCAAAGCATCCCACATTCCTCATTTTTTAAAGAAAAAAAAAAAAAAACCACCACCACCAACATCAACAAAAACCTGGTCAGATTTTTCATAGTAATAACACCACTGTTATTACCAACAGTGTACTATCTGTATTCATTACTTTTCTGTTGTGATAAAATACCATCACTGAAAACATCTTGTAGAAGAAAGACTTTAGGTTGGCTTCCAGTTTCAGAATAAGAAGTAGAGGAAGCAAGTAGGATACAGGGTGAGATTTTAAGTCCTCAGATCCTCCCTTTCCAGCAAGGTTCCACCTCTTCAAGATTCCATAATCACTCAAAACAGTGCTACCAGCTGAGAGCCAAGTGTTGGAATACATGAGCACATGCCCAAAGTTTCTCATTCAAACTACCACAACCATCTTGGAATATTGAAGATTATTTAAAATTTAAATCTTTCTTGAGAGTTCTTCTTAGGACAATAATTACCTCCCAGGGTTAGCATCTTGATAATGGTATTATAGCATCTCCATTATTGTGTAAGTCTCTTGTTACTGTAGCCAAATACCTGAAGAACATAGAACCAGAAAGATTTGTTGATGCTCATGATGTTTCAGTCATGGCAGTATGATCACTGTGCCAGGGGAGACCAAACATCATGGTGAGAAGGATGTGATGGAGTAATTATGGGTGCATTTTGGTAACTAGGAAGCAGAGGGTACAAATGAAAAAGGAAAGAGATGGGAACATGGGAATCTTCAAGGTCACACCTTTAGTAACCTACTTCCTCCATCTAGGGTCCATTACCTAAAGTTTCTACCATCTCCCAGAACAATGCCATCAGCTGATAACTACATCTGCAGCACCTGAGTTTGTGAGGAACAATTTATATTCAAACCGTAGCTACATCAGATAATCAGAACAATCTCAGAGGAGATAGCCAACTTAGTCAGTAATAATGATTTGCTTAATGATGGGGGTACAGTTGAAAAAGTGTCATTAGCAGCTTTGATTTTGTATGAACATAATATGCACTTAGAAAATTCTACAAGACAGACTGCTACACATCTATGATGCATGTTATTCTCTGGTGCTCCTAGGCCATAAACCTGCAGAATATGTTACTGCACTAAATCCTGTAGGCAGCTGCCAAACCATGATAAGTAGTATTTGTGTGTAGATAAACATAGAAAAGACACAGTAAAAATAACAAGCAATTAGAATCTTTTCACTCTATTATAATAGGGGATAGCTCATATATATAAAATGTGAGCTTGATTGCATACAAATTGGAATTCTTTGTTTTGTTTTGTTTTTTTGAGACAGGGTTTCTCTGTGTAGCTTTGGAGCCTTTCCTGGAACTCGCTTTGTAGCCCAGACTGGCCTCGAACTCACAGAGATCTGCCTGCCTTTGCCTTCCAAGTGCTGGGATTAAAGGTTTGTGCCACCACCTCCTGGGCTTCAAATTGGAATTCTTATAGTTGAGGGAATGTGTACAAGGCAAGACAGGACAAAGGTTCATCTATCTTGTAGTCTTGCTGAGGCCATTTCAGGTTTAACTAGAATTTGAACTCCTTGTTCAAATCCCATGGAAAATTACCCAACTCTTTTCTAAGAACCTAAGGTCAGGATGTGCTACCTAACTTATCTTAGCCTGTTTGTCCAGAATCCCCTATTGCTTACCACTTAGCTTCTGTTCAGACTCCTTGCTTCTGTGAAGTCCTGCACCCTAAAGCTGCTGAACAAGATGGCAGGACTTGGTTTTTTTTTTTTTTATGGTTTTCACCATCAAAAACCCCTGTTCTGGATACTCAGAGCCACACCTAGGTCTCCAAAGACCTGGGTGTGGTCCCAGAAGCTGGAATAAAAACTACCAATTAACTATAAACTGTGTCTGATTGGTCATCTCTAATGGGCTACCTGTAACAAATGGGAACTGACAAATTTGTTCTTTCAAAATATAACAATCTAGAAAGCACTAAGTGAGCCATCTGAGAAGGTAAAGAATGATGAAAACTTTAATGTGTTCATCTGGATAATTCAGCAAATTCAGAAGTTCAGCAAAAGTACTTTCAGTTTCCAGAATTAAGCATAATGGTTTCTACTAGAAAGAGAAGATGTCAGGAAAAGACAATCACAAAACAGAGTGAGAAACCCTGGACAAAGATCCAACTGAGAAAGAGGTAAGGTTCAAGGCACCATGTCTGAGCAATGTTATGAAGTAAGAACCAGCCCAAGAATAGAGTACTGTAGTCAACCAAGAGCCTATAATTCTGACATACTTCCCACTGAAGAGCGGAGTCATTGCTTGAGTACAGCATACATGAAACAAGAAATGATGGGAATGAAACGTTTGTGGGAGAAGATGCATCAGCACATGTGACACCCACAGGAGGTCAGGCAGTTTTGTACAGCAAGAGCTCAACACCTGATGATGGAGCGAGTGTGGGTGGGGAAGAAAAAGGCATTTCCATTCTTTATCTGTGATGATCAACCCTGCAGATTAAGAGAAACATTAGGCACACAAGCCTGAAGAACGTGTTTTGAAATTATTATAAAGTTAGAAAAACACAAAGTCCAAGTTCTTAAGTAACAAGACATTACTGCTTTACTCACAGTCAGCAAAAATCACACATTTTCAAACATGATTTTCAAAAACAAAAATCTGATCCGAGAGATGAGGACACAGACAAATAGGCTCAAATCCAGAAAGCGCTGAGAACTCCCGGGAGCTGAGAGATTCGTAGCTGCTTTAATCTTCAAAACAGTGGGAGGAGCAGAGACGCCCCATAAACAGGGGCCAGGGAGACTAGTGGAGTGTTTACTGGCTCTGTGTGGGCTGGAATGAGGGCTTGCAAGTCCCCAGAGTGCCAGTCATAGGCAGTCACCTCCCAGACCCTTCCCGGAGGCTTTCAGAGAGGAAGTGATCAGCCGAGTTGTGTCAAAGGCAGAGCCAAGGCAGGATGATGGAGTGCAATTATTGCAGGATCCCAGCTCTTCACTGGTGCTATCTGTCTAAAGCTCGGGGCAAGGTGGCAAGGCTCAGAAATACAGGCAGGCAAGGATGTATGGTGGGCGTGTTTGAACCTGAGGTTTGAGGTAAGAATGTGTCAGCAGTAGAACATAAGGTACAAAGAGCTCTCCGGAGCTTTGGTACTGCTGAGAATGCAATCATATTTTAAATACACTGTGAACTGAATCAACAGAAAGCATCAACAAATCTAAGACTCAGCAAATCTAAAGATTTGATTGGCTCAACATACCAAACAAGAAGCCTGATACAAAAAACAAAAAATGGGAAGGATATTTTTAAAGACATATCACTTACTGTGCTTTTAAAAATAGAATATCTAGCATTCAATAAAAGGTCTGAGGCTTGCAGAGGAGTAAGGAAATGTGGGAGATAGTCAAGAGAGAAAAGATAAAACAATCACAGAATTGACTCACACTTCAAATAGCTAATGCACCTTAAATTCATTTTGATAAATATCTTACAGGATTTATAGAAAAAGTGGAAACTATGCATGAACACAGATGGGATTCTGCCAAGTGAAAAGAAACGGGGTTGAAAAGGCTAAAGGGTTGGAGAGAAGACTCTGTGACTAGGAGCACCTGCTATACAGACATGAGAAACTGGGTTTGCACCACCTGAACTCCAGCACTACAGAAGGGGAGACAAAAGGACCCCTGGGGCTTGATGGCTGACTTAGCTCTAGATTCAGTGAGAGATTGTGTCTCAAAGGCAGGAAGTGTTAGGGCAGGACACCGTCTTCCTCTGGCCTCCACATTCATTAACACAGGCCTGAACACTACCCATGTGTACATATACATGTGTAACACACACACACACAAATGCATATTGACATAATTTTTCTTTAAAAGTAAATGGAGGCACTCGAAGCACTGCTCCACCCTAAGCATTCGGCTCCTGGTCTTAGCATCTCTCTAGGCCGTCTGACATCCACTTTGTCCCTCCCTACACACACAGTAAACTCACAGTCACTAGAATGAAATGAAAAGTGCGCTCCATCTCCACTCGGAATCTCAGGCTGCATACTCAAGAATCTCAAAGCAGCTCTCCTGGCTTCCACTTCCAGGCTGCAGAATCCCGACTCTTGCCTCTCCATTTCTCCTTTGCACATTGTAGTATACGCTCAGGGCGCTTTTGTTTTCTCTGCCCACACAGCGTGTGTGAGAGAGTGAGAAAGCTTGCTACACAGTCATTCTTTTACACAGTGTGTTCTTTTCTGATTGCCCACTACCAGAGCACTCTCATCCTTTCTTCCCTCTGATGTTCTCCAAAAGAACAGCATCTGATACATTGTAGGTATTTCATAAATGTGTATTTTGATGTATAGCATTCCTTAAATGTTAGGTGAATTATGAATGGTACAGAGATTTAGACAGAATTAAAATTAAATTTTTTAATTGGATTGATTTATTTATTCTGCATGTCCTGACGTGTGTGTGCTTGTGTGCTCAAGCACTTTTAACCTAGAGAGAGAACATGTGGAGTTCAGATGATGACTCACAGGAGTCAATTCTCCTCTTCTACTAAGTGGATCCTGGGCATTGAACTCAGGTCATCAGGATCAGTAACAAGGGCGAGCACATTTCACAAGCTGAGAGACCTCACAAGGCCCAAGACCCAGAACTGAGTATTACCAAAGGTTATTGACATTTCACTTGATGTTTTCATTTTGGGTTTCTCTCCTTGAAAGGCAGGAAAGGAGTGAACAACGAAAACTTCTTTGTTGTATGTCAATAAACCTGTCTTCATTGTTAACGTTATGATATGTTATCTCTTTCAACAAGAATAGTCAACTGAAAACATTGTGAATACATTCTAGGAGTAAACTAGTCTAGGAGGAGTAATAGCACTTCAGGTGGAACAGTCTTGGAGAGATGAGCCGGGGAAACTGGTCCTGCTTCCAAGAGCAGAATGAGGAGAAGCATGGGAGCTGAAGGTGCTTAGTTGCATTTGGTAACTCTGATGGGCTGAATTTGGTTCAGATGATGCCTTGACACCCACCTAGATCCTTCTGGCATTTTAAGACAAGGGCACTCCTATTCTAAAATATATATATATATATATATATATATATTATATGTCACTTAAGTAGGAAATGGTTGGAACATGAGAATGGCCTGCCTTAGAAAGAGACTGAACAACTTAAATTGGACACATAGAGTGTTTGTTCTGTAAATATTAACTAAAAAATAAGAGCTCATCTACAGAGCACTTGTTTGGCATGCTCTATGTCCTGGGCTTAATTACCTAGAACTACACAGACAAAAAGGAAATATTAATAAATTTACAAATAAAGACATAAATTATTAAAAACATAGTATAACTTTTAAAAAATCCTTGAAAAGATATTGGCCACAACTGTTGATCAATCTGTAGATCAGAGACATCAATAAATTCTGTGCAAACTGAATATCAAGAGCAGAAACAGGAGCAAATGAAAATCTAGTCAATTGTTACACCGTGGATGAACCTGAAGTGCGTTAACATAGCCATGGACAGAGAGACAAACACTGCCTGACATCTCTCACAGGAAAAGTCTGAAAGTTGATCTTACAGAAGTGACAAGCAGAGTGGTTAGCAAAGGCTCGGAAGCAGGGGTGAGATGGAAGGATGGAAGAAGCCTGCTAATGGGCACGATGTTGCAGTTACGTTGGGAGAACAGCTTCTGTTGTCCATCACACAATAGAGCACTGTAGATTTCTACATAACTAGATAAGAAGAGTTCAGATGTTCTTATGAGGTAATGATAACTATTTAAGATGTTATATTTAGGAATTACTATGATTCAATCAGCATAAAATATATTTGATTTGAAACATGCTACCATACCCTATAGACAGGCATAAACATTATGATTCAACCAAAACTAAAGCCACATGAGAGAGAAAAAAATGCAACTACCAAAAAAAGTGTACAAGAATATCTATAGCAGCTTTATACTTAGTAGAGCATAGCTTGAAGTGGAAAAAAAAAAAAACCCAACACATAGCCCAATAGAAGAAATAAAGCAACTCAACAGAGTAGTTTTACATTCACATAAAAAACACCAGTTAGTAGTAAGAGCGTACTAACACAAGTAATTTTGTTGTGTAAAAGAACCTAAAAGTTGAAAGGATGCATAGACTTCTATTCCACTTACATGTATTTAGTATTCTTTTTAAAGTCAAAACAAATACACAGTTACACAAATCAGAAAGCGATCACCTCATTCAGAAGTAGAAATTGACATTTGAAGGAATTCTTGTGGCACTGTGCAAATGTTCCTCATTTTGTTTTGGGAAAGAGTTATGGGGTTGAACATAACTGCCGAAACTGATTGGACCGATTGCTTAATATCTGGAATTTATTTTTATATAAATTGTTTATAAAGTATTACAATCTCCACTTCTCCACTTTTCTTTTTCTGAGTTTTTTTTTTCATTTCTGAGTCTCAGTTCTTCAGACACCATTTCCTCAGACAGTGAGAATATATTTTCATTATTTCAGGGACCTGTCTGATGTTGATAGCCTGTAAACTCTTGTTAGTGCTCAGAGTCAGCCTCTTGGTTTTAATGGTACACAAAGATTATCTTTGTCTGACTGATGCTGTCCATTCCTTTTGCCTTGGTGTTTGATATCTGCTGTTCCTCTCACTTTCCTGTATTGTGGCTCTCTCGTTTCTCCTGATCTGCGATATCTGTGTATTGTATGAACATTGAACTGTATGAACATTAAATTCTTTTCTAGTGTGTATATATCTTTATCACAAACACACAACCTCCACAGCTCTGCTCCATGAAATTCCAGACTGATATTTTATTCTATTGTTTGAAGCAGGATCTACCATGTAGTCTAGGTTGCCCTGGAACTTACTACGTAGCTCAGGCTGGCTTAGACTCTCTGTGTAACACAGGCTGGTCTCTACTTTAGTATCCTGCTAACTTAGTTTCTGGAATGCTAGTGTTACAGGCATGTGAAATCATACTTAATATACAGTGTTTGAAGTAAATATTAACATTGCATCCTATAAACCTGAAAGAAATTACCTTTTGAAAAGTAAAGTGAAGAGATGAGTAATGAGCAGGATTTGACTCACATTATATTTAAATAGACACATTTTTTTCCTGTACACCTGGCCTGATCTGATGAGAATTATGAAAAATTATATAATCCAATATATGTGGTTAACGAAGATTAGTGTGTAAATCCTCTTTTATTAATAACTGTTTTTCTGAACTGCATTTTAGATCTGGAGGGACAAAGACATTGAGAAAAAACAGAGATCTCGATAACATATAGAATTTAGAAACAGAAAATAAATACACACTGACTCCATAGAACCAACAGAGTTTTCAGTAGTTTTAAATCTGATATCAAATGATAAAGCTCCATGCTGTGTAAACCTTAATCTGAAAAAGGAGTTGGAAGATTCTGTGAAATACAGGAATAAAGGAATGAGAGTCCTGTTCTAAAGACTTGCTGGGCTGATTCCACAGGAGTGTGCCTTTCTGTTCAGCTGATCACATTTGTTGCGGGTTTCACCCCCAGGATCTTACCCTGGGTTATAGACCGGAGTGCTCTCTAGGATAGGCATTTAGCAGGGTCCTGTGCTGACACTAGGAAATCATACTGTGGCAAAGTCAGCGATGTGCCTTGTACTAGTCCTCTGCCCTTCCTGCTGTATTTTTCTTGGCATTACAGTTCCTTTCAGTTCAGTTTTCTGCTTGGAATATGCTCATCATCTTCTGACTGTGCTTCCCCCCACTTCTTTTACTGATTTGATTAATCATCTCTCCTAGCTAATGTCATGGACACAACAGACCATCAGTTCCTTATTTTATTATTTTAAGAATTAATTGTCTACATGGAAGTACATTTTCCCACATTTACAAGGATTTTCTC
>CABHPQ010129432.1:5885-17850 GCA_902168405.1 Peromyscus aztecus | reverse complement strand
GGGTGGTGTGTAAGGAGCACAGGGACCCTGGGGTGGTGTGTAAGGAGCACGGGGACCCTGGGGTGGTGGTAAGGCACACAGATTTATTTTCAGCTCCACTCTTCAGGGATGCTGCCCCAGTCCCTGCTGGCTCTGCTGGGCTGGGAGGGACTTCCTGAACTGGATGTGCTCTGGATCTACCCCTGTTTCCTCTCCCACCCACTGACTGGCCTTTCAAGGACTTGAGCTGGGAGCTGAAGTCAGAAAGCCAGACAGAATGAACAGCACCTAGGAACTGAATGCAGGGTCTCCCTCACCAGCTCGAGTCAAGGCAGCGGCCTTTGTAGCCCAGGCTTCATCTACTGAGCCATGGGGGACGGGGGAGGGGGACGGTTGGGTGGTTTGTCCTGTGCTCCACGGGGGCTCTATGGGTGGGGCTTGGGGTGTGGCTCAGTTATCTTAGTAGTGCTTACCTGGCACTCACGAGGTCCTGGGTCCATCCCCAACACTGCATATACTGTGCCCGTAATCCTGGCACTCTGGAAGGAGAAGTAGCAGCGGCTGGAATTTAAGGTCATTTTCAACTACATATAAAGATTAAGGCTGGTCTGAGCTACTTGAGAACCTGTTTCTAAAAACTTAGAAATAAATTGATAAAGAAAGAAAGAAATGCGGGGTAGCAAGGCCTCTTTCGAAACTTTTAGGGCTAGGCCAGGCAGTTGTCAGAGCTCTGGGAGACAGGCTCTGGGCAGGCTTCTCCATGGTCAGTGGGCGAGCTTGCCTCTTGTGGGTACCGTTTCCTGTCACTCTGAGGCCTCAGCAGGAATGTGCTGACGCCCGTAGTTTGGGTGAGCTGCTGACTAGGACCTGGGCCTCCCTGAGGTGGCGCCACCTTTCCTGAACTGGCACACGGCCTCCCCTCCCCACCCACACAATGAGGTCCTGTGGAGCCCTGGGCTGGCCTTTAGGGAGGAGTCAAGACCGAGAAGGAAGTGTGGGCTTGGCCAAAGGGCAAGGTCGCCATCTCTTTCCTTCATTATCTCAGGACCAAGCTAGGTCAATGCCAACGCAGGGACCTAGAGAGAGACCAAGGACTCAGACGTGAAGGCAGGGAAGACACAGGACTCTGTTAGTGTTGACTGATGTCCTCTTCAGGGGAGGGTAGGGGCTGGGCTGAGCCAAGGCGCCCCCTAGGCTACAGAGAGGCTTTAGACTTGTGGAACCCTGACCACTGCAGAAGAGGCTGAAGTAAGGTCAGTCTGTACTTGGTGTTTCCCCTGGATGGTCTCATGTAGACGTCCCACGATCTTGAGGATCGTAGGGCAGATCCGATGATCTGAACTTGGCAAATATCAAAACAGACTACGAGAAGTAAAGCTGTGTTGGGCCGAGGTGGCGCACGCCTTTAATCCCAGCACTCAGGACCCAGAGGCAGGCGGATCTCTGTGAGTTCGAGGCCAGGCTGGTCTACAGAGCGAAATCCAGGACAGCCAGGGCTACACAGGGAAACCCTGTCTCAAAAAAACAAAAAGAGAGAGAAGTACCACTGCATCTTTCTGCCAGCTAAATATCTTAGGAGGCAGAGCCTGGTCCCATGTCCCCCAGAAGGGCACTCTCTACATGCCAGCACACGCTCTGAATGAATATGCCCTCCTGCTTTTCACAGAATCTGAAAATCATGAGCAAGTTCTCAGTTGCCAACAGTAATAATAACTGCAGTTATTATAAAATGGTATTGGTTGACTTAGTACCAGTAGTGCTTGTAGGTAGCAGGCACTGTTTTGAGTGCCCCAAACTAGTTCAATACATCTAATGCTCAAAATCACCCTGTGAAAGTACATGCCGTCATCAGCTGTATTTTACAGGTGACAAACCAGGGCACCTGACGTCCACTGTCTAACACGATTGGCCCCATGGTCCGTGGCCAGTCATTAGCAATCAGAGTCTAGATGCCACACCGTCCTCAGCCTTCAGGGGCCATTTCCAGCTCTCACATTCATCAGCATAATTCCAGAAGCACGAAATCACCTCAGCTTTGGACTGAAGAATTCTGTAAAGCCAGGTGCAGAGGCATGTGCTGTGTAATCCCAATACAGGCAAGCCTGAGGCAAAAAGAGCATGCGTTCAAGGCCGGGCTGCCCTACATAGTGAGACCCTGTCTCAAAAAAAACCCAAGACAAGCAAGGCTCTCATCAAACCTTCGTGTGTTCCCATAAGCTCTTCCAGGTAGCTCATGGGCCCCAAACAGCCTATAGGGTGTGGTTCAGAATTTAAACGGTAAGATGTAGCTTTGAAAAGTATTTCCTCAAAAGGGGGATGCAAGCCAGCAGCCATGTTCTCAGGCAGCCACGTTCCCAGGCAGCCATGCTCTCAGGTTCAGGTGGCCATGTTCCCAGGCGGCCATGTTCCCAGGCGGCCATGTTCTCAGGCAGCCATGTTCTCAGGTATGTGAGAGTTGAGAGGATTGGAGTCATCTCTTTGTTCCAACCACAAGAAAGTTTGGGTGATAGGATAACTCAGGGCAGCTTTTCGGGACATTTGTGACCTTAGCTTGACCTAAGCCTGGCAAAGTTTGGCTAATAGCCTTGAGACTCTTCTCACAATCCCTTCTGCCCATCTTGGATGCATCTGAACTCCTCCCTCCCTCCCTCTCCCTCCCTCTCCCTCCCACCCCACCTCTTCCTTTCTCTCTCACTCTTCTTCGGGGAGAAAGCTGTAATGTTAAGTTGAGTGAGTTGCGCCCACCAGCACCTGTCAATCAGATACCTGCCGTCCTTCCCACGGGGAAAAGCAGAGAGTGATTTCTTTGTCCTTTGGTGTCTGCACTGACTTGCAGGTCAGGGTGCAGAATGAGAAAACAATAACCCAGGGACACACTTGGAATTCAGGAGGTAATTGCAGGGGTCCCTTGTACTTTTACCTCTGAGAAACCAGGGAGCAGATGACCAAGTTAGTCACACCTCCCAGAAGGCGGGACACCCATCTGTGCTGTGAGATGTCAGTGACCATGGTGGCAGAGATGAGGCCTCTGCTGAATGCAATAGGCTCAGGCCCGAGAGGCTCAGGCGCCTTGGTGTTTCCTGGTTCCAGCTTCCCTCACTTGAGCTGCCAATTACAGAGTAGCTAAGTAAATATTTGATGTTCTGTCAACCAACTTTGAAATCCTCAGACCATGAAGCTTGTGTGGTCAGGAAAATGCTAGACAGCCCCAAGGGGGCAGGCTCAAGAGGTGTGTGTGTGTGTGTGTGTGTGTGTGTGTGTGTGTGTGTGTGTGTGTGTGTGTTTAATTAACTATCTGGCTCTGAGGCATGTTTTTGCACCTACCATAAATATGTAAAAATCAGTAAACTGGTAACATGTATGAACATACCTTAAGATGAGACCTATGTAGGATCTTGTGAGATAGTGTGGCTTGTGTTATCTGTGCCTTTGGCTGGCAGCATGTTGGCCCCGGGTGGCCTGAGAGTGCTCTGGCAGAACTGCCTGCAGCCAGCACCCCAAGGTGCTCCAAGGACAATTAGGACTCCAGGTGTCGCGGCCACATGTCACGTGTCTCCTAGAGAACAGGGACAGTAACCCAGACTTAGAAAGGCAGAGCTCAGTTCTACAAACCCCTCTTGGCTGAGGTTGGAAGCTGAGACCCAGTACAGATGTACCCAGCATTCGCTGAGACACTGTACAAACGCCCAGCATTCAGCCTGGGCATCACACAGGTGCTTGGGGTCAAGTGTGTCGAAAGTACACAGGGGTGTGCAGGAGTGAAGGCACCCCAGAACCCCCTTCTGAGGAGCGTGCTAGTCCTCAGATTTGGGCAAGGATAAGGACAGACGATTCTCAAAAGCAGACATGTGAAACATAGATTCTTAGGCCTTTGTATGATCTTTCTAAGCTCCTGTCCTTCACGAAAACTTAAGTTGGGTAGGGAGACTCATGCCTCTAATCCTAGTACATGGGAGGCTGAGGCAGGAGGATTACTCCGAGTTTGAAATCAGCCTGGTGTATATAGCAAAACATCTTCTCAAAAAACGAAGAAAGAGAAGACACTCTACGGCCTCTCCTCCCCCAGTGGGAGCTGTTTGTCTGCTGTAGTAAAGTTTGCAATTTTCACCTTCGAAAACAGCTAATCAAGTAATTACACTTAAGAACAGGCTTAGGACCTCTGCTGGCCAGATTCTCTCATCAGGAAGCAGAGCCTGAGTTCTGCCAGAAAGCTTCCTTTTTATTTTTATTTTATTTTATTTTTTTTTGTTTTTGTTTTTCGAGACAGGGTTTCTCTGTGTAGCTTTGCACCTTTCCTGGAACTCACTTGGTAGTCCAGGCTGGCCTCGAACTCACAGAGATCCGCCTGGCTCTGCCTCCCAAGTGCTGGGATTAAAGGCGTGCGCCACCACCGCCCGGCTCAGAAAGCTTCCTTTTAAAGGAGTATTTAAAACCAGACAGAGTGACCGTTAGTGCCTAAAGTGTGCCCTGTTCCTGAAGAACAGCCTTTGTTGCAAAGGCTTCTGCTAATGTTGAAAATCCTTGTACCTGGCAGTCCAGTGGTGTCATTACTGCCTGGTAGGTAGGAATGTGGAGGGATGCCCAGGGGTTCGGTACAGCCAGACTTCTTGGTCTAAGTTCTGGTGTGTGTGCACCTTTGAATCCATCACCCCTTCTCTTCATCTGCTGTCTGGAAGGTCAGACCAGCTTTTTGTTTTATTGGTTTTGTTTTGTCTTTTGAGACAGGGTTTCTCTGTGTTGCTCTGGCTCTCCTGGAACTCACTCTGTAGACCAGGTTAGCCTTAAGCTCAGATGTCTACCTCCTGAGTGCTGGGATTAAAGGCTTGCACCACCACCACCCACCACAGCCAGCTTTGAACAGAGTGCTCAGGATACTGGCGGAAACCCCACATGGAGTTTGGCCCACACTTGGGCCGTTTGTCTTTGCCATTTTCCTGCTTCCCTCCTGCTACCAATTTCCTTCTCTTCTTTAGAACTCCCTGTCTCTTACCTGTTTTTGTCGGGCATGGCATGTCTTAAGACAAAACAAGCATATCTTGAAGAGACACAGGGACTGTCAGGGCCGCCTGGGGCCCATATGTAGCAGCTGGCAGGGTAGAATGATTCCCAGCATCCCTTGGGCTTTTCCCCGGAGCCGCCCTCAGCTGCCAGCACCGGAAGTAATTCCTGCCCTGTGACTGAAGACTTCCCAGAGCAGCAGAGCTCCTGAGGGTGCTACCGTGCGAGCGCGCCGGGTACAGAAAGTGGAGATGAAGCCCCAGGCCGCACAGGCTAATCCGAACCTCGTTCTGAAGTCCCAGCCTAGTCAGATTTTACTCTGACGTAGTCAGAGTCTGCTCTGGTCCAAAGGCTCCTGCGAAAGAAGAGATGATGGAAAGATACACCCCCCGGAGAGCTCAGGGGAGCACTTGGCACACTGTGTGCGGGGATCCCTGGCACGTGCCCTGCACAGAGAGTCCATACAGACTTCCAGTCCCAGTTCACATGACCAAGAGAACAGCCCAGGAGCAACACAGCTAAACTCTACGAGGAAAACAGAATGCAAAAGAACCTGCTGACGTAGAAACCTGAGGACAAGATGCGGCCTCTATGATATTAAGACCCATGTTTCCAACCCAGAAGCCCCGTCTGTTTGCCTTAGTGTTGACAAACTACTTTGTAATAGGGACTTTGACATTCTGGGTAAAAAATGAGCCACCACACAAAGGAAACTTGCACACACCCCGAGGAACTACTGAAGTCTACTGTCTATCGACCTAGTTTGGAAATGACCCACGTCGTGGGCTAGTGCCTTCCCCACCAGCCTCCAGTGCAGAGCCTTCCCAAGGAAGTGTGGGAGCCCTTCCAAGAATCTAAGGAGCACCCCCAGGAAGTCTGCAGACCTTCCTGAGGAAATGAGGACCTCCTAAGGGAGTGTGAGGATGTGAAGATGTCACATGCTTACAGGGAAGCCAAGTGGAACCAACCTTCATTACAACTCAAGAATGAAGCAGGAGGCCGGGTGGGTGGCGGACGCCTTTAATCCCAGCACTCGGGAGGCAGAGCCAGGCGGATCCCTGTGAGTTCAAAGCCAGCCTGGTCTACAGAGTTAGATCTAGGACAGCCAAAGCTACACAAAGAAACCGTGTCTCAAAAAACAAACCAAAGCAAAACAACAACAAGAATAAAGTGGGCATCACAAGCTACAAACCAGTCAGACTGTGACTGTTTTTAGCTTTGGGGACACCGTCCTCCTGAGATAGGAGTGCTCCACTTACTCCCAACTGCACAGAGCACCCCTTTCCTATCTAAGTCCCCTTCTTTGATCTGTAAGGCTCAGTCCTGGCACCCAACGAAGGTGGGTCAGGTGTTCAGTAGACATGTGTGTGCCCCCAGGCTATAAACCTAAAAATGAAACCACATCACATATTATAAAAAGCATCGTCTGCGATGGGAATCCACAACCCTTACTTCAGAATGTGTAGGGCGGGCTCTATAAACCCCAATATTCTCCAGCTCTTTCTGTGTGTTCCTCATCAACAGCTACCAAATCATGTTGGATTGCTGGCACAAAGACCCCAAAGAGAGGCCCCGGTTTGCAGAACTCGTGGAGAAACTTGGTGACCTGCTTCAAGCCAACGTCCAACAGGTAAAGTTTAGATCAGAAGGATGAATGTATTCCTAATAGAATTGGAAAGAACAGCAATAAAAAGTGGTGTATGTGTGTGTGTGAGAGAGAGAGACAGAGACAGAGAGAGACAGAGACAAAGAGAGAGAGACAGAGAAAGAGTATGTGAAAGTGCGTGTATGTGTAAGGGAATATGTGTGTTATGTGTTTAGAGTGAGAGAGTATGTGTGCTCAAGTGTGTGCACGAGTGTATGTGTGTGTCCTTGGAGGAGAAACTTCTGTGATTAGAGGTCTATCTTTGGTGCTTTAGGATGGTAAGGACTACATCCCCATCAACGCCATACTGACGAGAAACAGTGGCTTCACGTACTCAGTCCCCACCTTCCCTGAGGACTTTTTCAAGGATGGCTTTACAGCTCCAGCGTTTCATTCTGGCAGCTCTGATGATGTGAGGTGAGATTCTGCTCCCCAGTTTTACCACAGAAAGAAGAGGGGATAAGGACGGGAAGGGGAGGGAGGAGGAAGGAAAGGAGGAGATAGAGAAAAGAAAGAACCAAGTCCACCTGCGGTTAGCATTCTGCCGTGTCTCGTCTGTGTGTTCTGTGAGCTGGAGGCCTATGTCTTTTCCTTTTTTTCTAAATTTCTAAAGGAATGAATAAGACATTGCATTTTCTCAAGGCATTATCTTATTCTAGAACTGTAGCCTGATTTTCATGACATTGACTTTGATTAAACTTTACATAAACTAAAACTAGCCAAGAGTAGTAGCACAGGGCTGGGATCCCAGAATCCAGGAGGCTGAGGCAGGAGGATACATGTTTAGAGCCTGCTGGGGTTGCAGAGTGAAACGGTGTCTCAAAAACAACAACCAAGAAGAAGAAAAGTTACGTGAAACTAAATAAAACTAAACCTGGTGGTGGTGAATCCCAGCACTTGGGAGGCAGAGGCAGGTAGATCTCTCTGTGAGTTCGAGGCCAGCCTGGTCTACAGAGCTAGTTCCAGGATAGCAAGGGAAACACAGAGAAACCTGTCTCAAAAAAACCACACACACACACACACACACACACACACACACACACACACACACACAAACAAAAAACAAAAAACAAAACCAACCTTCTCTTTTTGTTTTTTATCTTCACCTAGCAACATTTACATCCTGCACTACTGTAGAGGAAACTGGGTTCTAGCTAAGAGAACAAACGGTTACTGAGAAAGTGTGCCAGTGTGCTAGCCAATGTGGGCAGTTACAACGTATGGGATGTGTGTCGGCCCTGTGGTCATAGTGTTGTGTGACACAACATAGTGTTGTATGACACCAGACACGCTCTGGTCTGGTGTTGTACTGGCATTCTATACATATCAACAACTTCCATGTACAGAACTGTACCTACAAAGTACGTATTATCCCTGTTTGACAAATAAGGACCTGTCACCCAGAGAGATGAGAACTTAGGGAAATGTGTGACAACCAAATAACTGAGTTTGTAACCCAGGAAGACGGACCCGCTCTCCAGGTCCCTAACGCAGTCAGGGTCCTTTTACAGCCTTCCGGGATCTTCAGCTGCAGGAGGCATAGCTTTCAGGCTTGACCTCAGCTCCATTACCAGGGAAGCACAGGAGAGGGATGCGGCAGCTGGAAACCACTGGCAGCCATCTGGGACAGGTTTTGAAGCCGTCGTCAGGCAGCCCAGAGCTGTGAGGATGACAGGTGGACGTCACTGCTCAGACCTGACACCTAGCCACTCACCTCGCTTTAAATGATAAAGCCTGGCTGGGGTAGAAATGGGATGATGGGGGTGTGAAGCTAATGTCAGCCCTTCTAGTACGTTGCTTAGCCAGAGACTCAATAGGAGTCTAGCCCACGAGCCTGGGCCTTGCAGCCGCTAAGACTACCAGACAGTGGTTTAGTTGATGAGTGGGTTTGCCTATGAGCATCCATCCAATGGGATGTCCCATCAGACCTTCCCAATAGATCACCAATGGAAACTGGCAGGTGGTGACTGAGAAGTCTTACAAACATCACTCGTTTCTCCCAATTGTAATTGTGGTCCAGAATGTACCATGTGGGCTCTCCCCTCAGTTATACCCTGAAATCAGCTGTGAAGCCTCAACGGGACATTTATTTGTCACTCCATGTCCCTTTAGGAAGCAGACAGCAATAAGTGATAAGATGAAGTCACTCTGCCTCCTGGGGCATTGGTCTCAGGTGTCACCAAGACACTTGAGCCAGATGAGGTCTCATTCAGATCTCCTCTACGACTGGCATTTTTTGATTCCACGAGGAACTGGAGTGGACCCTTTTAGGGTTTTCCTGAAGACTATAAATAAACTGTGAGTGGACCACATGGAGGAAGTGACGTCACCATGAGGATTCCTAGAGGGTACTAAGGAAACTGAGGCAGCTGGTATTTTGGTTGTTAGGTGGAACCCCACCCAGACTCATCGAAGGTGTGTGCATTGATTATTTTCCTGCATTGATTATTCTTTCTACTTCTTCCTTAGATATGTAAATGCTTTTAAATTCCTGAGCCTGGAAAGAATCAAAACCTTAGAGGAGCTTTCACCAGATGCCACCTCCGTGTTTGAAGTAAGTCACCACAGTGACACCCAGTGATCCCTGCCGGAAACCTCTTCTTACATGAGCACCCAGCCCAGCAGCGCTTGGCCAGTGAACGACAGAGGCCAAGATTACAATTTGGGGGGAAGAACAGACGGTCAGACCTCACCATGCAGGGCTGATCTGAAAGAAAATTCCACGGTTTGAAGAACTCCTGGAGCTCACTCAGGGGCAGTTCCCAGGAGGGGAAGCGGAGTGGTCCTGTGTATGTTCACTGGACTCTCTTGTAGGCTATCAGAGATGCACCCTTCCTTGAGAGTGTAAGACGTGTGAGTGGCTAGGCCTTGTGCTATAGCACACTAGATCTGAAAGAAGTCCATGTAGGCCCCAGGCCCCTTCATCCTAAGGCCCTGCAGCTGAGCAGCCATGTTCCCACCCAGACGCACTGTCAGAGCATGCAGAGTAACCGGAAAACCAGGGGCTTCTGTCAGCAAGTTTCTGGAAGTCCCTCAAAGGGGATTGAAAGACTAAGAGGTGGGGAGGAAGGCTGAGCAGGAGTGCACGTCTGGTATGGCTGACCATTGGCTCCAAGTGGGCTCCTGAGACAAACACAATGCCATGATTCAAGAGACAGCAGCACAGCAGTTAAGAACACCGGTCGCTCTTCCAGAGGATCCAAGTTCAGTTCCCAGGACTCACATGGTGGCTCACAACCATCTGTCACTCTAGTTACAGGAGACCTGATGCCCTTTTTTTTTGGGTACCAGGGTGCACATACATGCAGGAAAAAAAAATACCCATACACATAAAATAAATGTTTCAAAATAAACGAAGACCTGAACTGCATAGACACTCAAGATGAAGGGACGTGGTGACTTCAAAATAGACATTTCCATGTAGAATGCCATGATAAATAGTGTTTCGCGTGCCAGGAACAACACTCAGCGAACCTCAGGATTTCTCAAGCTTAGGCTCCCCTACAACGTGGGGAATGATGGCAGCATCTTCATCGGCCTGGGTCCCCGCTGGTGTTTACACAGCCCAGTGAGAGCCTCCGAGGGAGCAGGGACCAAGAGTGGAGTCACTCTAACAGGACATCACACTGTAGTGACAGAGTGATAGACAGTGCATAGAGCCCCGGCTTGAAGATGACTGAGCCACAGTAGTTCCTGGACTCTAAGGCCAGTGGGGACCTGCCAGTGCCACAGACTCGCCAAGAAAAAGAACCAGCCGCCTCTGTAACTTCCCAGAAATTTCACGTATGACAGCATACCCATTGACAACCACCAAGATTAGTTTGCGTTTTTTTAAAGATTTGTTTTGTCCGCATTCATGTCTGCGTGAAGGTCTTGGACCCCCTGGAACTGTAGTTATAGACGGCTGTGAGCTGCCCTGTGGGTGCTGGGAATTGAACCCGGATCCTCGGGAAGAGCTGCCAGTGCTCTTAACGGCTGAGCCATCTCTCCAGCCCTGATTAGTTTTAATATATATGATCACGTGCATGAAGGTTTCACATGGAAAATACTAAGCAGTTACATGCAATTTTCCATGTGTATGCATGTGTGTATGTGCGCGAGAGAGTATGCACATGTGCATATGTACTTGCCCGTGAATGTGTATGTGGAGTCCATTGGCCAAGGATGGGTGCCTTCCTTTCTTGTTCACCTTACTGAGGTTTTTGCTGTTTGTTTTTTTTTTTTTTTTAAAGACAGGGTCTTTGAATGAACCCAGAGCTCACAGTTTGACCTAAACTAACTGGCCAGCAAGCCCGTCTCTGTCCCCACCTCCCACCACCAGGGATCTGGTGACAGACATGAGCCACCAGGCCTGACTTTTATGAGGACTTTGAGGTCCTATGTGCCCAGCAGACACTTTCTCCACTGAGCCTCCTGAGATCCAGTGGTTCCCTTTTTATTTTCTTCGCCTTCAGGAAGAAGGGTCTCCCAGTTGCCCAGAACAGGCACCATTTGTCTCTATCAAGCTCACAGTTGGCAGTGCAGAGAAAATGCTCAGTGCCAATGGGCAGGGGGGGTGTGGATGATGAGGGGCAGCACCTCAGAAGTGCCTCCCAGTGTCTTCCCAGGCCTTGTGGAGCCTTCTGAGCCAGGCGCGTGAGGCATCTTCCTCTTTTCTCCCACAGGATTATCAGCTGGACACGAGCACTCTGCTGGCCTCCCCGCTGCTGAAGCGATTCACCTGGACTGAGAGCAAGCCCAAGGCCTCGAGGAAGATAGAGTAAGGAAGTGGAGGTGGGGGTGGGCGAGGGTGGGGGCGTGGAGGAGGATGCCGGGAACGACGGTTTGTTGGCAGGCTGTTTAAGGCTACCTGGCCTCCTAGTGTTCAGGTATAGCAGACCCCCCCACCCCACCCCCAGGGGCAGAGATGGGACACCTATTGGACATTTGGACATATAAACCCCGGGCTCTGTGGCAAGGAAGACTGGGCCCAGAGAAGGGAAACTGTAGGAGTTCATGCAAGAGGCAGGGCCTCAGAAGCACAGGCAGGGCCTTGGTGGAAAGGAGCCAGATGTGTCCAGCTGTGAAGGGAGGGCTGGGCTGTGTTCCTAGGCTCACGAGACAACACTCCTGTTTCTGGTCCCTAGGCTAGCAGGGTCTATACAAGGAGCAAAGTCCTGTTTGGCACCCTGAGAATCCAAACTTTCACAAGAAGGGTTTTCTGCATCCTGCTGAACCCATTACCCAGGTCTCACTTGCAGATTTCTCCACAGACCGCTGGTTTGAGCCATCGGTCAGCCCTTCCTCCTGCTCTGTGCCACTGGCAGAATCCCGGGGCTCCTGCTGGGTACTCCACTGGCATAG
>CABHPQ010129429.1:199-25466 GCA_902168405.1 Peromyscus aztecus | reverse complement strand
AATTTATGCATGTTAATAAAGATGGAGAAGGAAGTGATGCCCTCAGCACTACAAAATAAAAACCATTGTAGAGTCTTTTAAAATAGTATTGCATCACAGTAGTAATTTACTAAGTTCTTATTTGATATAAAATACTTTGAAATGCTTATGAAGGAAAAGTAAACTAAAAATTAATATGAAGTCATAAGCCCCAGTTAGAACATATTACCAACACTGATCTTACAGTCAATAAAATATAGTGAATATATATCTTACTTAGCTCTGTTTCTGTGGTATATACAACTATTAATGTTAACCTATATTGTATGTATAGTTTTTAAAGAGTGTAAAACTTATTTTAGATTATATTTATAATATATTTATATTATAGTTTGGAATATAATGAAGACTAGTTTAATTCTGAGCATCACTTTCTTAATCATACATACAAACAATCGATAACATTAACAGAACAAATTCAAAATATCAAATCAGCCTAACTTAGGGATTTAGCATTTAGTTTTGATTATGTAGAACCAAATTTTAAGATCCATGACAAGTAGTCACATTTGCTAAGAGCTAGTGAGTTGGAAATAGACAGTTCACAAGTAAAATAAGGCTTGTAGTTAGTCTCCCTCTCAATCCAGCTCTGTTCTGCTTCTGATATGTTCTAAGCTTCACTGCAATTAAAGGTATTTTTATTCAAAACCACAAAAAACTTGTCAATCACAGAACAAAAACCAAAAACAAGATACTTCCAAAATAATAGAACACTGATTTCTGATATCAGTACAGACTAAAAAGAGAAAAAGTTAATGTTTATATAAAATAATTAGCAGAGTGGCTAGTGATTATGGAATTGATAATGCTATGAAGAGGCTACTTAAAATTTTACCTGTAGTCTATTAAATATTATGAGAGAATAATATTTTTATGTATTTAGGCATATCCCTTTGGAATGTTCATGCTCAGCAGTTGAGCATGCTGGCTACTTTTCCAGAGGATCCAGGTTTCATTACCATCATCCACATTGTGGCTCACAGCCATCTCTAAATCCAGGTCTTGGAGACCCAACACCATTCTCTGGCTCCTGTAGGCAACAAGCATGCAGGTGGTGGGCAAAAGACCCATACACATAAAAAAATAAAATATTTTTTTAAATTGGCAAATTTCATATTTAATACAATAGGAACAAAGTGATTATGTTTTATGCAGTACATTTAATAATAGAAGCCTAAAAGTTCTATTTTTTTGACAGATCAGTGGCAGGTTGATTTTGTTCTCTTTTAGAGAGAAAAGCTTGCTCTGCAGCCCAAGTTCCTTGGAGATTGCTATGTAAACCAGGTTGGACTTGACCTAGTGCACCTGAAGAATCCTCAGTATTCTAGGAGTTGGCATGCATGCATGCAAGGGCAGCATGCTTTTATTTCTTAACAATTTACAATGCTATATGAGTCCTGTAAAATGCTAATTATTCACACTGAGTGGGACATACTCGAAGGGAGAATTTAATTCTGAAGATTACCCTTAGTTAGTTGTCTTGCATTCTAAAAGTAGAAATCTTGAGTCATATAGTCACAGATTATGTGTTTAGCATATAAAGGATTCTCTTCTAAATAAAGAAAAACACTGACTTAATCCTAGTCCTTTATTCCAAAATGAAAACCATTTTCTTCACAATTAAAATTACTATTTTTTAATAAATTTATTTATGACTTTACATAAAGTGTATGTTGCATATTGCACACCCCTCCATCACTTCAAAATTCAGGAGGGAAAGGGAGAAGGAGTGAGGCCCAGGCTATGACCAAGCTTTTGTCTGTTTATTACATATCATATCACGTCTCTGTGCTCATGCTTATTGGCTTGTCATCAGGAAAACAACAGCAATCTGATATAAGAGAGAATAAAACATCTTTTGCTAGTTAATGATACAGCAAAGATGCAAAGTAGAACCTTTCAAAGGGTAACAACTTTTTGAACTGGCATTCTATAATATTGCTTTTACATTTTCATTTGATATTACCATTTTTCTATAAAATTAAAATAGCTGTGTTTATTATTTCAAGCAAGAATTAGCAGTCACTCAATATTAATTACTGCCTTTTAAAATTGTTAGAGTTATGCTTGAAGATTATAACTAAACCAAACATCTGAAGATCAAATTTTAGCTTTGGAAGAATTATAACATATAGCTCTGGAAGTGACCATAAGAAGATATGAGTCCACTGTGAACAACCCTAGAAAACGCTGTAATAAAACAATGGGACATGCCTACAACAATCTAAAGAAAGTTCACAGAATAGTTTTTAATCCCATTTGTCCTTTACCATGTTTTAAAATAATAAAATCACTCTAGGTTACACTCTTTTCCTTTTAACATGTACAATGACAAGACTTCTTATTTTATCTTTCTATTTTGTTTCTTCTGTAAAACTCCAAAGGCTACTTCTCTTATGACAAATCAGTATGTTGTTAAAAGGAGGGAATGTGGACAAAAAGGCAGACCACTGGGGAAGCCAGGTTGAAACTGAGCAGGAAAAGGAGAAACACGGCAGCATTGCAATTTCACCTCTGTGGAAAAGCACAGTGAGAAGGTTTGCAGATCTGTGGTCAGATTGTGAAACAAGTGTGTCCACAGGATCTGGCTGACATCAAATCCTACCATTCATCACTAAAACAGAATCACAATTGTTAATGAACATGGTCAGGTAATGCTGTATTGTGATTAACTGAAAATAACTGTTCCAGAGACCACTGAGCAAGTTTCAAATGTTGCATTACACTAACTTTGATATCATTCAACCAACATCAGTAGAGTGAATCCTGGTTCTGCCACTTTCCACATGATCTTGTGAGTCACTCAAGTGCTAGAAAGGGAAAGAGTTCATGTTCTGTCTTCTAGAATGACAACACAGATTTTGGGGACTGCAAGGCTCCAATGTGTTCTGCTAGTAATTGGGCAAAGGGCACATTTCTGAATGGCCAAATCAATTCTTTCACTAGACCCAACTACTTTGTTCTTTTGTGTCATTATTTTCTTGAATTCTTGATTTACTTACTTGCATCGATGACACAAGTCTTATTCTATTGCTCACATGGGCCTAGGATTCCTGGCCTCACATGATCTTCCTGACTTAGCCTGAGGAGCTGGGCTCATGTGATCTTCCTGCCTTAGCCTAAGGAACTGAGGTTTTGGGAATTTACTACTGTGCTCTGATACCCATTTTCAACTCTTTCTCCTTTCCTATCCCTGCTATATAGAAAGATGAAATAGAACCAGATCTTAACAAAAATAATAACAGGAAAGAAGAGGTGTGAGGAAGCAAGACATCCTTTCATTTTAATAGGTAGATTCTCCATACACCTTCCAACACTTAAGTTCTCCAAATATTCAGTGTCCAGGTGTCCAAGTTCCTCTGCCTTGGCAGGCTTCTCACTCAACATGACATATGTGAAATCAACCAACATGACACGTGAAGTCAACTGACTTCCGGCAGGCCTACCTACAGAAAGGAGAGACCTCACAGTCTTACCTGCACAAGCCATCATGTATCCTTGATCTGTTTTTCTTTTTATCATTCCCTCTATGACTGGTTTAGCTGTGTTGCTGGTTTGATAAAATAGGAAAAAAAAAACAAAACAAAACACAACTCTGACCAGGTTTTCATGCTTAAACCTGGGACAGCCTTTTCTTTTGGTTTGGCTATTTTTTAATTTCTCAATTAGTCATAAAGTATTCTTATACTCTCGTAGCTCACATATGGGTCAGAAATTGTTCTAAGTATTTCATATATATGAACTCATTGAATTTTAACATAGTCTCATGGGATAAGTATTATTATAATTCCCAGATTAAAGATGTGCAAAATGAGGCACAGAAAAGTTCATGACATTTACAAGGTCACAAGAAGTGGATACCCTGGGATGAAGACTACTTTAAAAGACTGAAACATAGTCCTCAAAAGAACCTCTGCATAGACTTAGACTTTTAAATAATTATTATATCTCCTATGTGTTTCTTTACTGCCACACACATTTGACAGCTTCCCCTAGCCTAAAACTATTATAAATGTCCTTTATTATAAAACCTACACAACTACAAATTAAAAGACATGAAACAACAACAAAAAAAAATCCTTTAAAGGACAAATTATCCCATGGAATTACAGAACTGTCACAGTTCCTTCCCTTTCTTTAAAGAGCAGCAGCTAATACTTCTAATGTTGCAGCCTCCTCAGAACATTGATAGAGGATTCAAATGGACATCAATTTGTTGAGTCAATTGCAATACTTTATATATTGGAATCTTATCTTAGAAAACAAATATGGATGCCCAGGGTTTAGGCTGCATCCTGTGGCCATGTTGGTGTCTGAGGGCCATGCTACTACTGGGGCCATGGTGTCATCCAGGTCTGGGTTCCTGGCCCTACCACAGCCAGGGATGTTGACATCCAAGATTCTTGTTTCCATCAAAGGCAATGCCAATGCCAGGGGTCCAGGCCACCACCTGGGGCCGTGTTGGTGTCCAAGGACTATACTGCCACTGGAGTCATACCAATCAGAGTGGCCTGTGCTGCCACCTGGGGCCAAAGTGACATCCAATACCCAGTTATTGATGAAGACCATGTCTGGGCCCATGGTCCTACCACAGGCAGGGTCTATGTTGATGTCCATGGCCTTTTGTGCCACCAAAGGCTACATGGGTGCCTGGGATCTGGGCCTCATCCTGTGGCCATGTTGGCTTCCGAGGGCCATGTCACAGCTAGGGATACACCAATTCCAGTGCCCCCTGCTGCCACCTGGGGCCATGGTGACATCCAAGACCAGGCTGCTACTGAGGACCATGTCTGGGTCTGTGGTCCTACCACAAGGTGTGTTCTGTGTTGATGTCCATGGCCCATGGTACCACCAAAGGCCACACAGATGATTGGAGGCTAGGCCACAACTTGTGACTATGTTGATGTCTGAGGGTCATGCTGGCACTAGGGCCATGCCCATCTGGGTGACCTGAGTAGTCGCTACATGGGGCCATGATATCATCCGGGCCAGGGCTACTGCTATGGGCCATGTCTGGGTCTGTGGCCCAATAGCAGCCAGGGTCTAGGCTGTTGTCCACAGCTCTTGTTACCACAGGAGGGCATAGGAACCAAGCTTGTTGAAATCTGAGGGCTGTGATGAGCCATCCCTACCCTTCACTGGCCCTGGGATAGCTCGTCCTGCCCCTTGCTGGACATTGCAGCAGGAGAGCTGGACCCAACACCCCCATGGGAAAACTGACTCACAGACATACACCCAAGAGATTGCCCCACATATCACCACAGGTGTGGGAGAGCTGGCTCCGGTGGCATGGGCCTAGGAGAGCTGGCTCTTCCCCTCCCAGGGGCCCAGACCTACCACCCAGACTGACATCCTGGGCCTTGGGTTGGCTCGTCCTAACATCTGCCCCATTTCTGACCTGTTAGAATATGTGAAGAGACTGGGTCCTGTCAAACCCTAGCCATGGGATCTCCATGACTGGGGCAGGATGTCTGAGAGGGATTTCAGTGAGGGCCCAGTGATGACGGTGTGCCAAAGGCCTTGAACCAAACCAATGATTTATTGCAGTAAACACTTTGCCGGTGGATCTGACTGGACAAAAGGGTACACTGTGTGACACATCACAGCTCCCCATGCCGCTAGGATGAATGAAGAGGTGTTGGAAAGATGGAGGATCAAGGTGGGTTTTTGTTTGTTTTGAATTAAATTTGGGGGGGGGGCATGCTGCAGGGGTGTGGGGCAGGTATAAAGGGACTGAGAGGTGAGTGGGACTGGGGTGCATGATGTCACATTTCCAAAGAGTCAATAAAGAATTATGCTAAAAAACAAAAAATAAACAAACAAAAAAACCAAAAAACAAAAATCTCATTATTCCATTCAATTTATTTTCTTTATTTAAAAATTATTTTTTGAGATTATGATATAATTATACCATTTCCCCCTCTCTTTCCTCCCTTCAAACTTTCCCATATACGCCCTCCTTACTTTCTTTCAAATTCATGACTTCTTATTTTCATTAATTGTTGTTATACACATGTATACAAATATATGTGTATACACAGACATCACTAAATGCATAAATAGAACTTGTCAATTCTTATCCACACATTGGATTTTCCTTCAAAAACTGTAATGTGATCTGATAACAATTACTGAAGTACTAATCATTATATATGGTCCAAAATGTCAATCTGAATCTGGGTAAGTACTTATATTAACATACTACAGCCATACAAGATACTTCAATGTTGAAAAGCAGAAAAAAGAAAGAAAGAAAGCTTGAAAAGTCAGGTATGGTGGTACAGGCCTTTAATCCCAGCACTCAGGAGTCAGAGGTAGGTGGATCTCTGTGAGTTCAAGATCAGGGTGGTCTACATAGTGAGCTCTAGAATAGCCAGGACAACAGACTAGAGGCCCTGTCTCAACAACTCTCAGAAAAGACCAAATAAACAAACAAAAAAACTTTTCAATGTACCCCCTCTGGTAACAAATTTATATATGTGTGCATATGAAGGGCATACAGAATGAAAGAAAGGTAAAAAGCCACATGGTAGAATGTAGATTGATAAAATCAGGTCAATTTAAGTTATAAGAACTAGTGGGACAAGCCTAAGCTAAGGCCAAGTTTTCATAATTAATACTAAGACTCCATGTTGTTATTTGGAAGCTGGCAGCTCAAAGAAAAATTCAACTACAAACAGGGTCAGTCAGAAAGCACACTGCAGCTTGGCAAGCAAACAGAATTAACTCTCATATGATATATGACTTAATCACCAAAAGTACTGGCACTGCTGTACTTTTTTCAATGTACTACTTTTCCCAAAAAATATTTTCATTTTTAATAACTCTTTATAATCTTTAATATGCAACCCCAGCTATTTCTGGCTTTAAATGAACAGTTAACCAAGATAAGACAAAAATGCATTTTAAGTTTTTCATTCTTGATCCCTCAGACATCTCATAATTTCAGTCATAACATTATCATATATTTTGTCATTAGGACAAACAGTGTTATGAGTTATAGGGATAAATTTCCAAGTATAGTAAAATTAATTTAGAAAAGAATATGTGAATTAATATAAAACTTAAGTCAAGGGGCACTTTTGAAAAGCAGTTGTACCATGCCACAACTGGGAATAATCCAAAACAGCTTTTGAGACATTAATTATATTTTAAAGGAATTATGTTTTAATAATTAGATAATAAGGATTTGGACATGGCACATACTTTGCATCAAAATGGATGATTCTAAAGGATTTAGGATCTTAAGTATGGTCCAAGGGTTTAAGAATTTCTCTTAAATTATTAATAACATTAATTAGCTGGCCATTCAGAATACTTTCCCTTAAATTATTAACAACATTAATTATCTAGCCATTCAGAATGGCAATATTAAGACACTAGTACTAGTATTAATTAGCTTAGCATTCATTTGATGAAAAAGATCTATTTATTTGAGTACTCTTTTATGATTTCTAGGACTTTGATTCATGAATTGCTTTGTTTCATCAAATATCCCTTTGAGCTGATTATAAACATTTAAGGTTCTTGCCTTTTAGGAACAAACAAACAATAAAACAAAATCCTCTTTGGGAACCCCTTCAGTTCATATCCAGGGTTTTTGTTTGTTTGTTTATTTTATTTTGGTTTGGTTTTTGGTTTTGTTTGTTTTGTCTTAACAGAAATCTGCATTTCCCAACCATATGCTCTTACCATATCTAAACCCCGAACAATCTGGTTTTGGCCTCTACTCCTACAATAAACATGACAGCATATTCTCCGGTTCCCACCATACTTAGTCTGTATGGTACTTAGTCTAAACAGCTACTCCTCAGGGAAATGGTCTCTTTTCTTGTCCGTTTACTGAACATTATGCCTTCCTAATTCTCTTGTTTCTTACAGCATTGCTCCACAGGTTTCTGCAAAAGAGCATCCTACCAAGTAACTTCTTTTTTTATCTGATATGAAGAGCCGGTATAAAGTGGGGGTTCTGAAAGACAGCTTTCCTACTCATAACCAACTGCTTCAGTGTCAGAACATCAGATGTACAATAAATGAATTTCAAAGCTTGGGATGAAGGCAACAAGGGAAATCGCTGGGACAAACCTATCTATTTTACTCTAGTATCCTAAAGAAAGCACACAGATCTTGGAGGCTGACACCCCTGGAGTAGCAGTTCCTTCTCCTCAATCATATGGTTTTATTTTCATTTAGTGAGATGCACAGTAAATCCTTTCAATGCTCTACTACCAAACAGTAACTTCATTTTTAATGAACAACTGTGGTTCTTATAAACTAATAAGTTTCTTGATTGCCGCCTCTCTTGTCTTTGCCAATCCACACGGGTATTTTTAGCTTTATGATGAACTTTAGGGTGCATCCTTATCCCTTGAGAAAATTACTAAATTCAAACATCTCTCAGATCCTCTTCCTACTCCCCTTCCTTAAAGTGGGCCACAGAAGAATTCTCTGAGGTGGGTCATGAACCTGCCACTCCAGAGGTGCCTGCCCTGGCCCAGAAGGAAAGGGAGCTGCTCACCTCTGCAGACACACACGCTTCTAGTGCCCAGCTTCGCTTGGCTCACCTAGTCTATCAGAGACGAATGACCGGCATTTCCTCATCTTGCTCGCATACCAAACTGGCTGCATGGCTGTCCATAAAACACAAACTTCCCACTCCCTCCACTCTTGGTCTCTGAAAGCTCCCATTTCATTTCAACTTGTATTATACAATATGAAATGTTCTCTATTATTAATTTGCCTTTTATTAAAGGTAGCCATAAATGCAGACCCAATAAAATGAAAGAAAGCAGTATTCCCTCCATATACCTATTTCTTACTTTAAACATGTTTACTGAGCATTGGCAGATTAAACTACTGCTGTTTTTGGTCATTTTCCTTTAATAGATTCATTGTGTTTGCCTGCTCTGTACTTCATTTATTTATGCTTTATTTATATTTACAATATTTTCTGCAGAGACTTTACAAAAATTTCTGGTCCACATTTGCGTAATTTCAAAAATCTGACTTCCTCTTTTACGGAACTGTCTCTCCACTACTCACTCACGGTGGAGTTCTAAGTCCTCTTTTTGCTCTACATGCCTTCACTAGTAACTTCTTTCAAGTGTCCTCATCGTGCTGATGGTCCAAAGACTGTACCTGTCTCTAGTCCTTCAACAGGGATTTTCAAGCATTTACACCACATAATTGTACTAGATATTTGTATAGATCTAAACCAACTCAAAGTAATTTCCTTAAAGTGGCTTCTCTTCCTACATTACAGGCACATCACCTACACAATGTCTCTGTCCTTTGCCCTTTTATCTTAAATTACGTATCATAAATCTATCAGCCTGTGTTTTTAATGGTCTTAAGTTAAGAATGGTTTTTATATCGCGAATGTGTTGTTTAAAAAGATAAAATAGAAAGCAAAGCAAAACAAAATGAATATGCCACAAAGCTGTATATGGTGCAAATTCTAAAGTATTTGCTATTAGCTGTAATAGAAAAACTTATTCAGTTCTCTCTTAAATGGTCACTGAGTAGTCTCAAGCCTTATTTCTCCCCCTGTCTCCTTCTAATTATCCAAAAGTTAGCTGCTATTTCATGCAGAAAACAAAGGAAGAACTTTACATCTGGCATCACTGATTTTTACCTCTGAATATAACAATTATATGGGTTGTTCTCTTTTTCTCTTTCCAGCAGAGAGCACAAATACCTTTGGAATCTTCCAAGTGTCTTTTGTTATTCATGCCTGAATTTCTTCCAGTGAGGTGATTCTTGACAGACCCTAGCAGGTTTGAGAACGGGAACTATCCACCAGAGGAACAAGTGGCTTGGTACTTTAGCTCCCCATTTCCTCCTATTCTCTTCCACCTCCAAGGAAGATAAATGTATTTTAAATTGAGTTCGGTCACCCATAGCTAAGGATTTAATCAATCATGCCTATATAATGGCATAGATGTTCAGGGAGCTGTCAAGTTGAATAAGATATCCATGTCTTGAGAAGGCAGCATGCCTAGAGAACACATAGAAACTGTGACACAATCCTCATCATTATTTTATCATAGTTACCTTTTTCATTTGTCCATTACCAGGTTGTATCCCTTCTGATCATTACAAGCTATATTAGTTACTTTTCTCATTAATACAACAAATTACCAGATAAAGAAAACTTAGGGGAAAAAAGTCTTTACTTTGAATTGAGGGGATATGGTCCATCCTCGTAGGAAAAGGATGGGGGCTGGAGCATGAGGTAGCTGAGGATGTTGCATTCAGACCCGGGAGGCAGAGAGAGAAATGCTGGTGCTCAGCTCCCCATCTCCTTTGCTTTTTCTCAGTTGGGAGCCCCAGTCATAGATGGGTCTTCCCTGCTTAATTAAATCTCTCTAGAAATGGCATCACAGACACACGCAGAAATGTGTCCCTTAGGTGATTCATGGGACATTTGTTATTTAGTCTGAGGGAGCATTAATAGGAACTTTTGCATTTCAATTTGGCTGTGCTGAAGTATGGGACATCTGGAATTACCACAGGTAACATCTGAACTAAGGGAAGTTTTTTTTAAGTTAAAATATTACTTACTGTATCACTTCCCTCCTCCACTTTTTTTCACCCAACCTCTCCCATGAGAGCCCTCTCAAATTACTGACCATTTTTGTTATTGTTACACACACAAAAACACACCTACAGACAGGCACACATTTACATAAACATGTAAGTACAACAGGCTCACTCCATTTAGTGTTAAATTATATACATATGATTTCAGTGCTGACCATTAGCTAATCCAACTGGGGGGGGGGGGGGCTCATCCCTGGGAAAAACCATTGATCCTGTTCCTGGCTTTCCTTTATTGCCTGTGGTTCTCTGTTTAAGGGTGGGTGGGGCCTTCCCCGTCTGTGTCAGCATGTTTACCATGCTGTGCTTGCTCGGGTACCACACTGTTAAGGTAACACAGATGTGTATACATATATAGTTTAAGTGAAGTTATGCCACTTGGGCTGACAGCGCCCCTTTAATAGCCATGGACTTTTTAGCAAAAAACTCCAGTACCAGGCTTGAACTCTCTTTCAACAGATGTGGGTCATTACAAAAACCACTACTGGCTAAAATGCAAAGAGCAACTGGTGGGAGGGAGTGTACTCGGTCCCAGTTGATATGTCAACACAAATCCTGCTCCTAAAGGTTCTGGGAACATTGCTGAAGAGGGGTGGAAAGAGTCCAAGAGCCAAAGGACCAGGAAATGTGCTGTGAGACTCTGTCTCCTAGAAACAACATGAACGAAGGGAAGTCTTAAGGGACATGCTGAACTCTAGGCCATCAATATTAGAACAAAAATGAACTGAATTGCAGGACACCCAATTTGTGTTGACTTTGAATATGGGCACTTAGATTCTTATTTTATAATTTTATCTGATATTTCACTACTCTGGGGGTTTCACACAATGCACAGCATGACCAGTCGTTTTATTTGATAGATATTTCTTCCTATTTATTTATATCTGTCTAGTATAACTCTCCTTGATACCTTAAAACAGTCTTCTGGATTAGATTACCTCTACTAAGGATGTTTTCAGTAGAACATTATATCTATAGAAGGTATTTATCCTATCATGTAGATTATTTAAAGGAAGCATATATAAATATAGTAATAGAATTAGTGTATTATGTTTAAGCAGAAAAACGGTATCTAAAATTGTGAATTGAGTCAATTTGAATAACTTTAAATTTTTTAATCATTTTTTTAATATACCTTTAGTGAAATCAGAATTTAACACTTAAGCTATCAAATAAAAGTTAAAACTCTTATTTGATAAACCTCCAAACTCTTCCTGGTTTCCATCCATAAATAAAGACAATAAGAAAAAAATAACTTTAAGGATTTATCTGATTTTAAATGCTGTGATTTTTATTATGTGATCTACCTCTTTAATAATTGATATTTTGTTTCACAGCCTTGGCAGTATACTTTTAATTATATAGTTCAATGGAAGGATGATTCACTAATGGTTAAAACAAAATCATATGAAGCAACTTGAAAATATATTAAAAAAGCAATCAGTGAAAATAAGTGTTGGATGTCTTCATGTTAAACCTAAAATCCTTCACTAAACTTGCTTTTTACTTTATTGGCTGCATAACATATCCCAACAGTGAATCTATCATATCAACATAGTCATCATGATGCAAGCTGCGAATAATAGAGAGTGTCAGTGTCAATTTCTCTTTCTCACATTTGCTTCCTTCACTTCATCTGATTTTAATAATCCCTGTCAAACCACAAACCGTCCAAATTATGTTCATGACACAGAAGCTTTCAAGGAGCAGACAGAATCTCAACTTTCATTTAGCAACTACAAAAGAAAGCTGTCCAGCTGGACAAATATTATTTCCACACTTGACAATCTCTACAGTTGAGCATGCATTTTAATTTGAACTAAACCTGCCAGGAGTTTGATAGGAGCTTCTTGTTTAGTGTAGACTGACTTCTAGGATTAGCAGACCAATGACTGGAACTGTGTGAAAGCACTGCACCCAGCTTTTACCTGCTGCAAGACAAATCACATCCCAAAGCTTAGGGACTGAGACCAAACATACAACTGATGTGCAGACATTGAATATAGGGGAAAACTTCCTATATTAGGACCTTTAATTACTAAATGAAGTCTAATTATACAGAACATATTCTTGATTCAGGGTTTTGAAATGTAACCATAATAATTAAACTTGAAAGCAGTTAAGATTTTACTCAAAGATTCCATTAGCAAACATACTCTAATGATGAATTCTGAAGTGATTTTTAAAAATAAATTTGGAATGGTAGGATATATCTCAGTGGTAGAATGTTTGCCTAGGATACACAAGGCCCTGGGTTCAATCCCCAGCAGTTGCAAAAACAAAACCACTACCACCAACAACAGTAATTGCTTTGGAACTGATTCCACTAAAGTCAACTTACTAGAAAAGTTTTATTTGACAATTATAGAAATATGTTCTTGACAAGATACCAAAATGCCATTCTTTATTAATCACTATGCCCTGCAAACATAATATAAAATTTCAAAAAAAAAAAAAACACAGTAAAAATTATCACACGAAAGCTAGAGAAGGCTCAGTTGGTAAAGTGCTTGCCAAGCAAGCATGAGAACCTGAGTTCAATCCCCAGCAACGACATAAAAAAGCTGGAGGGGCGGGGTGGGAGGAGGTGGTGTATGCATGTGATCTCCATGCTGCAAAGGTGAAGACAGAATAATCCACAGGGCTTGCTTTCATTGTGGAACTACTGCTTTAATATTTAATATTTTGTTACACAGTCTTGGTAGTTTACGTTTTAATCCTACAGTTCAATAGAAGGATAATTAATTCACTGGTTAATAGAAATTCATATGAAGTAACTTAAAAATCTATTTGGAAGAATTGGCAAGCTCAAGGTTAGTGAAAGACTGTCTCAAAATGTAACATAGGGAGATTTAGGAAAACACTTTATTTCAACCCTTAATCTCCAACACCTATGAACAAACATGAACACACAAACACACACAAATGACAAAAGACCTGCAAAGGAACATTAGAATGAGTTATTGTGCAAAACTACATGAAGGAGTTTTATCTCTTTGAAGTTCAGTTTATTGAATATACTTAAAAGTTTTAAACTATATTTCTGGGAACATTTCAAGGACCAAATTTCTTCTAAACTTCAGGGACCACACAAATGTCTCATGGCAGTCCTTCCTTGAACTTGTAAATCCAGACTGTTCTCCCAGTGGGAACCTACTGTCTTTAAGACCACTCTCTTTGAACTCAATCTAGAACACTGTAAGATGGCCTTAGAAGCTCCTTTTCTAAAAGCACTGACTCTTCCCTTCGGCCTGGAGGTGCCTAGTAAGTCACTAAAAGGACAAAAGCTTGGCTTGTCTGTCTTAATTTTGCTCTATCTTCTGGCTACCTTGAACTGTGAGATGGATTCCTACTCAATTCCTGTTGTAAACACAGTAATCAATTAGGGGCGTTTTGTATTAATCTGGTAATTATCTCTCTTTAAACCTGAAAGCACCAAGGTAAGAGTAGCTAAAATAACTTTTATATTTGCAAATATAGCATAATTAACAGATTGCTGTCCAGTAACTTGTTCCATTGTTTCCTGAGACAGTCTCATGTAGGCCAGGAAAGCTTCAGTTTTGCTATGTAGCTAAGAATAACCTTGATCTTACAATACTCATGTGCTGGGATTAAACGTATTTGCATGCCACCTTACATACACAGTGCTGGGGATTGAAACACAGGCTTTGTGCATGCTGGTCTCAAGCACTCTTCTGACTTATAGATATAGATCTCCAGCCAACCGCCAGTTTTCACATTTTGTTTAATATGAGAACATGCTTAGAAGTCACCAGTAATTGCCTTAACCTGAAGAAACTAAAGCCACCTTGCCTTTTTGAATTGTCCTTTTCTGAGTCATTTTCTCTGCAGTCACCTTTGATTCCAAGAATAATGGGTCTCATAGATAAATGTGTGATTAGTCAAGAATAACTAAAGGCAGTAGTAATTTCCTTATCCTGGAGGAGGCTGCAGGGTGACACAATTTGACAGAGACTGCTTGACCATACAGTCCTTTCTCTGTCCAGGCTTTTTTGTTAGCTTCTGGTAGCAGAGGTTCAGATTGTGGGGCCCTTTGCTCTCAGTATGGCCACACAATAGTAAATTCTATGTTTGTTGGGACAAGTGGCCACCTGTGTCTGTGGCGGCACCCCTGAAAGCCCTTCTGCAAGCCTAGACTGGCAACACTCACTTTCTCTGAGCAGCTTCTTTTCTTCCCATCCCTTTGGGTCCAGTGACTGGACAATTTCACCCTCTTCCATGTTGCTGCTATAGTGGAACCCCTGTTCTGGCTATTCGACTCAAGAGAGCTGAATAATCGAGTGAGTCACTCTCCTGGATAAACGACAGGTATCTCAACCTTAACAAAACTTAATCTGACTATGATCTTTCTCAAACTTTTTCTTTATCTTGAGGTATCTCTAATAACAATACAGTCACATCTCTCAGACTTGACTATCACACCCAACTGGGCTCTACAAACTCTAAGTCCATTTGGACTGGTGGAAAATTTTCCTTATTCTCCACACTTTGTAGATGATTACTTTCAAACTCATACTTTCTTCTGGACCAGAAATGATCTTTTTAATACAGAAAAAAAAAAAAAAAAACCAGGTTCAATACCCAGAATTCACATGGCAACTCGCAACTGTCTGTAACTCCAGTTCAAGGAGATCCAATACCCTCCTTTGGCCTCCATGGGACACAGACATGCACATAATGCAAACTGATAAATATGCTCACAAAATATTCAAACGTGTTATAAGAGAAATAAATTTAAATAGTTTTTAAAAGAATTGTAGCCTGGTATAAACATGCAGCCACCATTTAGAAAAGAGACAGATGGTTCAGAAGGAAAGGATAACTCAAACACCACAGAATGATAACAACCTATTATACAAACCAGGAATTTTTGAAATTAAAAAGTAGAACTAGAAATAATTTAAATATATTTTTGTTTATTTATTTAATTTTTTTTTCATTTTACACACCAACCACAGTTCCCCATGCCATTTCTCCTCCCACTTCCCCGCCTAACCCCAGGTCCCCAGGCACCCACCTCCCATTTACTCCTCCAAAAGGGTAAGGGCTCCATGGGGAGTCAGCAAAGCCTGGTACACTCAGTTGAGGCAGGACCAAACCTCTTCCCTCTGCATCAAGGCTGAGCAAGGTGTCCCACCATAGGGAATGGGCTCCAAAAAGTCAGCTCAAGCACCAGGGATAGATCCTGGTACATTTAAATATAATTTTTAAATGTATATATTAATGTAAAAATTCTATAATTTGCTATATTTGTCTACCTTATAATAATTATATTAAGGATTGCTTTAAAAATAATATTCCTTTCTGGGTGGGGTAACAGCTGTAAACTTACAACTTGGAAAGTTAAGGCAGGAGGATTCTGAGTTAAAGGCCAGCCTGGGCTGTGCAGCAAGACCTTGTCTCAAAAGCCCAGCATCAAAACAAACAAAAAAGACACAAAATATTCATTTTTTAAAAAGCAATTTTTTCTCTATAAAGAAAAATATTTGTTTCTATAATAAAAGCATATAGACAAATGACTATTGACAAATTTCCATGATATTATTTTATATTTTGTGTTACTCAGGATCAAAAGGGCTTTACACATGGTAGACATAAAACTATACCTCCAGCCACCCTTTTAGTATATTTTAATCTTTTGTTAGCAGTGTATGTTATACACAAATATATTTCTAATGAATGCATATCTTCTTTTAATGATTGTTTTATTTTTATGTTTTTCAAGCTGCATTTTATGGCTAAAAAACTTTAAACTGTTGATAACTTCAAATGACTCCTACATGAATAATAAATATGTCATTTAAGATTTTGTTTGTATTTGTGTGTGTGTATGTGTATGTGTGTGTGTGTGTGTGTGTGTGTGTGTGTGTGTGTGTGTGTGTGTATACAAATGCATGGAGGGCTCAGAAGATGATGTTTGATTCCCTGGAGCTGGAGTTACAGGACAGGTAGTCATGAGCTCCCCAATGTAGGTATAAGGAACTGATCTCAGGTTCTCTGCAAGAGTACCAAGAGATCTTAACCTCTGACATATCTCTCCAGCCCTGATTCATATTTTAATTTTTTTTTTGAAATAAGGTCTTGAAATACAGTCTAAGCTGAACTTGAACATTTGATTCGCTTCTTCAGCTTTCCAAATCTGGGGACACAGATATGCACCACCATGTCCTGCTAAAGGAATATACTTTAATTAGAAAATGCTTTTCCCAGGTTTAAGACATCCTAATAAATTTATTAAGCATCAGGAATCATCTCAAATTTAATTTGGTAATAAAATACATAATATTTTAGCTCAGTCTTTTTTTTTTTTTTTTTTTTTTTTTGCCTCTATGTTGCATATCTTTCTTTGGCCAACAGCTTTTAAAAAACATAAAAAGATAAAACACATCAAATAAAGATGATAACTGAGAATGTTTTACAAGTTTTAATATCACTAAATGGTAAGCTGTTGTTTTTAACTAAGACTCTTTTGTTCAATTTTACCAATGAAGACTCAGAAGCCAGATGCTGGAGTAAAAACCTGCTAGACAGAGAGGCAGAGAAAGCACCCACCTGCTTCCTCCTCCACCAATGTCCCAGAAAGAGAGCTTTCTCCTACACCATTTCAAGGAAAAACTCCTCCAACAGGATGTCCCTCCCTTCTACTTCCTGTTTCTCTCTCTCTCTCTCTCTCTCTCTCTCTCTCTCTCTCTCTCTCTCTCCTCCCAACTTTCTCTTACTCTTTATAGTTATTTCTTGTCAAATGGTTGCTTGTTCTACCGCTTGACCTATGGTTGACTTTATTTAATCCTACTTACAATAGTCAAGCAGAAAGTTCTTGGATTAAATGTGTGTGCTAGGGCTGAGCCATAGCACAACTGGAAACAGTTTTTTCCAGCAAATAATGCAATCTCGGGATTCACAGTTTGATCAAATATCCTGTAACAGTAAACTTTCTTACAGAATTTCATTCTGAATCAGAATATACTTATTCAACAATAAAAACAACTCCATTAAAATATTTCCCCTGTAAGTCTGAATACTGAGAAGCAAATTATATTTCACATTTAAACACATCTGAGCTCACAGTAAATTTATTCAATTTTCCCTTTGATTCATTGGAACTATAATGTATGTGGTCCTGTTTTGAACCTATCTTTTCTATATTTTTATTATTTTCAATTACAAAAAATCTTCATATAAACTAAATGTTTTGTCATGAATTTTTGTGCTAAACATTTCTAATTAATGATGGAGAAATGACAGCCAAAATTTAGAGGATATATTTAAAAAAATATTTAATTCCACAGTAAAACATGTACATGAGTCTGCAAAGTAATTCTTTATAGTCTCAAATACTCTAAAATTTAATGAGAAAAAATATGCTAATGTGATTAAATTATTGTGCTTTTTCAACTTTAGTCTACTCAGATGATTATAAGCTTTTTACACTGTATATGAGTAACTATAGTTAAACTTTTAAAGTATACCTTCCACTGGATTAGTTGACTATTGTGGACATTTTGTACGTAGTTAGGAACTACCACGTGCATCATAACATATTCCAATGCAGCTCTAAATTAATTACAAAAATTTCTATGTGTTCCACAGAAATATACTTTAATATCATCAAGAAAAATGCTTCCATCATTTTTTTTACCATTGACATACAATTTATAACAGTATTTATGACAAAATCAAGAATTTCACAGTGTTAGTTACTGTTCTAGTGCTATAATGATCATGGAGCTTATAAAAGGAAGAATTTAATTAGGGCTTGCTTACAGTTTTAGAAAGTTAGTCCATGATCATAATGGCAGGAAGCATACAGGCATGGCACTAGAGCAGTTGCAGAAAGGTCAGGCAGAAAGAAAGACATCAGGCCTGTCATGGGCATTTAGAACCACAAAGTCTATCCCCCAGCAACACACTTCCTCCAACAAGGCCTCACTGCCTAATCCTTCTAAAACAGTTCCACTAAATGGGTCCAAGCATTCGAATATATGAACATATGGGGACCATTATCATTCAAAACACCACATTCACCTTTGACAAAATGGACTTCTAAACCCTCTCTTTGATTTTATGGATTATATAAGAAATTTGAACCATTACTGGATTTTCTTTCCCCAACAACTCACACTACAGTACAGGCTGTCCTTGAATCTGTGGCCATCTCCTTCCTCAGCCTCCTGGTTACCTCTTATTAAAAAGTATTCAATGACATACATGTACAACTGATATTATTAATCTATTGTTGTACTAACAGGAGCAGTGAACTAACAGCTATCGTTTCATTTTTCATACATGTGCAAGAAAATTTGAAGTTGAAAATGGAAGAATTAATTTAGAGCAATCACTTGATCTAAGTAAAGCATTGTTCTTTGGACCCAGTGCCTTCTCTCAAAGTGCCTTCTCTAAGTATTAAAATGTGTTACAGAAAGGTACAGTCTTAAACAAGACAATGGTTGATCTAGATGTTTCTGAATCTTACACACATAGTTCTATAACTTCTTTTTTTTTGAATTTATTTTATTTTATTTTACAATATAATTCAACTTTACATATCAGCCATAGATTCCCTGGTTCTCCCCCCTCCCGCCCTGTCCCCGTCCCCCTTCCCCCGCCCACTCCCCATTTCCATCTCCTCCAGGGCAAAGACTCCCCCGAGGATTGAGATCAACCTGGTGGACTCAGTCCAGGCAGGTCTAGTCCCCTCCTCCCAGGCTAAGCCAAGCGTCTCTGCTAAGCCCCAGGTTTCAGATACAGCCAATTCATGCACTGAGCACAGGACCCAGTCCAACTGCCTGGATGCCTCCCAGACAGATCAAGCCAATCAATGTCTCACCCATTCAGAGGGCCTGATCCAGTTGGGGGCCCCTCAGCCATTGGTTCACAGTTCATGTGTTTCCATTCGTTTGGCCACTCGTCCCTGTATTCCATCCATCCCTGGTCCCAACAACTCTTGCTCACATAAACCCCGCTCCTTCTCGTCAATTGGACTCGCGGAGCTCCACCGGGGGCCTGACCGTGGATATCTGCCTCCAGTTCCTTCAGTCACTGGATGGGGTTTCTAGCACGACAATTAGGGTGTTTGGCCATCCTATCACCAGGGTAGGTCAGTTCGGGCTATTTCTCGACTATTGCCAGCAGTCTATTGTGGGGGCATCTTTGTGGATTTCTGTGGGCCTCTCTAGCACTTTGCTTCTTCCTATTCTCATGTCATCCTTTCATGAACACACTCTGCTGTGGGATGTTCTGTATGTTAAATGTGTTGCTCTGATTGGTTAATAAATAAAACACTGATTGACCAGTAGTCAGGCAGGAAGTATAGGTGGGACAAGGAGAAAAGAGAACACTGGGAAGTGGAAGGCTGAGTCAGAGAGACACTGCCAGCGGCTGCCATGACAAGGGAGATGTAAGGTACCAGAAGGCCACAAGCCATGTGGCAACTTATAGACTAATAGACATAGGTTAATTTAAGATAGAAGAATTAGTTAACAAGAAGCCTGCCAAGGCCATACAGTCTGTAAGCAATACAAGTCTCTGTGTTTACTCGGTTGGGTCTGAGCGGCTGTGGGACTGGCGGGTGAGAGAGGTTTGTCCAGCTGCAGCACTCGCCTCAGTCAGTAGAGGAAGTAAGCACCACGCGTTAAATATGCACCGCTCCCTTTGTTGTTGCCGCTGTTGCTAAGGGGTGTCATAAAATAAAAATGCACTATCCCACAAACAGTTAGTTCTACCATTTTGTACCGTGAATTAATTTATCGATTTTTGGTTCTGGGGAGGAATCACATACACACACATACTAAGCAGCTGTTCGATAGCAGAGGGCTGAGGTTACAGCGTTTACGTTATAAGGACGAAATAATCATGAAGAAAATCCTGAGTCTTCAGTAGGAATGCCAGAATGGTAGTTGATGACTAGATTTTAAAAAATCTTAGTATGAAATAGTGATGAGAAGGCATGGTATGGCCAATGTCAACCATGTCATTTTGCTGTGACCTGTATAAATGGAAATGTCCAGGCCAGAGATAGAGAAGAGTGAAAAAATTCGTTATTTTTCTATTGTTGCTGTGGCCTAAAATGGAAGAACGTAACCCATCATAGAGCGGAAGGCACAGCTCCAGACTGGCTTCCCAGGGCTGGAGTGGGAAACAAGGGGGAAGACACTGCTCTGCTATTGTGCTTTCCTTTTCCCCTTTTTATTCACTCTCGAATCCAGTCTGGGGACAGACCAGCCTATACCCGGGGTGGGTCTTCCTTCCTCGGTTAAAGCTTCTGGAAACTCAGAAAAGGTCATGCCCAAAGGTGCATCCCAGGAATGACCTAGACACCTCCTAATCCAAGGAAGCTGACAATAAAAATGAACCACAGCTCCTCAAAGTCATGCAGCATAGAAGACCAAGATATTTAAACCCCTTAGATGATAACCCACAGGTTAAAAAAACGTAGCTCATGTGTGAGTGTGTGTGTGTATAAATTTTTAAAAATTACAAATCATTGCTTATCCCAAACAACTGTCCAGATACTTTCTACTTCCTATTTTACTTTTCTATTAATTTTCCCTTTCCTTAAATATTGTTGACAAATTCTAAATTTATTCAAACTCCTAGCCTTTAATTCAAGATTTTTGATAGGCAAGAGGTCTTTGTGATCATGTTGTAGGATTATCTATAAATATATAACCAATTACCTTTGGAAGAGGTTAAGAAAGAGGGAAAACAAAACAACACAGAAATTAAGGGTTTGCTTGGGGATCACGGGGCGGGGGTATGAGAAAAGCCATGGAATATAAACAAAGCAGGATCAGAGGCGGGGAAAAAATTATGAAAGTGGATATTGTTGCAAAAGATATATCAACCCCCCCCCCCCCGGTCTACCTGTCACAATGCTTTTCAGAAAGTGCAGTTCAAAGTCAGCTAAAACTGAATGACTAGAGACACTTGCTAAATATCTAAATACCTGGGCCACCCCAGATGTGGTAAATTAAATTCTCTCAGCTTAGGAAATCAAGCTGGCAACATAAATTCCCTGGGGAATTCTCCTCACCAGGTCTTTATATCCTGATGCCTTTTACAGGTAAGCCTGCAAGTGTTGCTCTCCAAGAACACACAGTCTTACTTCCCACTTTAGATGTGTTTCTGGAAAGTGGGTAGGTAAGCATTTGCATACCAAACCATTATTCCTCCAAGGACTCAGATGATTATGTCTGAATTGTGCTCACACTGAAGGAAACAAACCAGGTTCTCTAACTTCTAGCCTTTAAATGAACATGCTTTATTCATCTAATTTTTCTGTATTACTTAGAGTAAGAAGTTGGCCAAATGGTCTCACATCACATTATCTTTACCCGGTTTTGAATAAGTGTCCCAAAGTTGTCCTGGCTGACTTTGATCCTGTTCTCTTCAGACCTTACTTAGCCTGAGGAGCTGAGATTACAGGGCTGTGGCATGAGGCAGGGCACAAAAGCATAGAGAAGCTTAAAACTACAATATGACATTAACACATTTCATTCTCATTTTAAACTGAACTGGTTAAACATCATACAATCAAGTGGCATTTACAGAAACTCATGGGCAGAGGGTGGCACGGGAAGATGATCTCAAAAACCACAAAAGCTGAAGTCTGTGGTTTGGACTAGAACAAAAATATCTCAGTTTGTGTGTTTGTGGTGAGCTTTTTTAACAAAAAGTTAGGTAATTAATCACAAAGAAAAAACCAACAAGTATGAAGTGTAACTTTATTTTGGGATGAGAAGCAGCTGGCTGTGGTGGCACACATAGCACTCAGAAGATGGGACCAGGATGGTCACAAACTGGAGGGCTGGACCAGGCTTTCTCTTTGGGGCCATTACCAGCTCCCAACAGGACACAAAGATTTCTTATTAGTTATGAATGATGGAGACTTCTTCCTAGTTGCGAATGCTTGGCCTAGCTTAGGCTCATTCTGACTAGCTCTTTTAACTTAAATTACCCCGTTTCTCTGTATCTACCTTTTACCTCAGGACTTTTTCTTCTCCTTCCTTCTGTGTGTCTTATTTTCCCGCCCCCTCCGGTGTCTGTGTGGCAGCTGCCTGGCCTCTTGCCCAGGCATGTCCCCCTCTTTCTCCTTTGTTTCTTCTATCATTCTTCTCAAGCCTAGATTTCCCCTCCTATTTATTCTCTCTGACTGCCAGTCCCGCCTCTCCCCCTCCTGCCTAGCTATTGGCCAGTCGGCTTCTTATTAGACCAATTAGGCACCCTAAGCAGCAAGGTGAGACAGCAACACACCTTTTCATAATTAAACAAAGGCAGCAAAAACAAACGTAACACATCTTTATACTGTTAACAAAGGTGGCATAAACAAATGTAATACACTTTCACATAGTTAAAGTAATATTCCGCAACAGAGGATCGCTAGGCTACATAGTAAAACACTGTTTCAAACAAAAAAATAAAATGAAATAAAATAAATAAGGCAGCTGAGGGCGGGAGGTGATGGGGAGATGGCTCAGGCTGTAAAATCTCTGCCACACATGTACGAGGGTCTGAGTTCAGGCAGAAGAATGCACACAGGTAATGGGAGAGCCCAGCCCATGAAGGGCAGTCAAACTCAGGCTGTTTGCTTCTAGAATCTGGACTCAATGAAGTTTTTTGAACATTGAAATCATTACCTAGAAAGAAAGGCCTGTTTATTTTCTGGGATTATTGTACTCTGTTCTCTATACAATTACTTGCAAGATAATTTGGGTTTATGTCAGCACTGCTTGTGCTTAACTACTGGATCTCATACTAAAGCACTGGCAGTGACAAGTCCCCAAATTAGCATAAAGATGGAATTTTAGTATCATACTTAAAACTAGAAAATCCTTTTAAGAGATAAGTACTATTCTACATAGAAAGGCAGTATCATTTAAAGCTGTTTCTCAGGTTTCAATCATCATTGTTAAATTGTAGATATTCAGTCGTTCCAAGATTCTATATTTCTAAACAGTTCCAAAGCGACACAAACTCTGCTGGCTAGACAGCAAACCAGGGAGTGACATTTCTGTCTGAGCCTATCTCTATTACTCATGAGCTAGGTAAGTGTCTCTCTACCACCTCTACAACTAAAGGGTTGCTATCAAGATCATACAAGTCAACCCACGGGCTGTACTCTGAAGACTCTGTGACATATAGAAGAACTCAATAAGTGCCATCCGTTGGTGTTATGGAAAAATATTAAAAGCATATATTGTGTACCATTAGAAAGCCATTTCTAGAATCAACTGAACTAACAGAAACACTAATACAATACTATCATTCTTCTCCAAGCAGTCATTAGAACGTCATTTCACATTGAAGGACATTCAAAACATAAGTGAGATACACTATGTGGCTTTATTAAATTCATAAATCTGAAACTGATATGAATGAATTTGCATGAAGCTAGCAGGATCTCAGCTATTTAAAGACCACACTTCATCTCTATGTCAGAAAAGCAGGTACACAGTGTGTTCCAATTCACTTATTTGAAAAGCTTCCTCTAAATTTAGAAATATCCATATTTGTTTTAAAATTAAAATTACCTTTTGTTGTTTAAGGACTGAGGTTTAGAAAAAACAGCTTCAGAGCCATGGTGATTTAAGAATGATATATGATACTAACCATGGATCAAAAATAGGAACATTAGGATGGAATAAAGGTAAAATTTCAACCTGAAAAATATCTCAGCATCTATCACCAGACCTTTCTCCCCCCACAGTCACCTGCTGTTTCATGTTTAACAATATTATCAGAGCAAAAATCACCAATATCAAATCATTAGGACGAGGAATACAAGAAAAACAGAGTGAGCAGGATTAGACCAATATCATATCTTCTTATTTCATTTTACATTTTTCCAAATCAAATATAGCTGCAAAACAAAACTCATGAAAATGCCTGAGCTAACTATTATCCTTGACAAGGCAGGTATTAGCTGTCTCTCAAATCCAAAAAGCAAGTAACTCTACTTCAGTTTGACCTATTTATGCCTCCTAGATTTATCAGATGCATTTTTTAATGACCCCAAACCAAAGGAAATGTAGAAATCTATTTGAAAAGTTGACATTAAGGTTGTGACACCAACCAAAATAACAAGAGAACTTAAAGTTAACTGACAGAAATCCCCAAACCAGCCTGCTCCCCTCCTAATTTAAAAAGCAGTCGCTCTGTGAAATAGTGATGGCGTGTCAGCCGCCTCTTTGAAACTCCCCAAGTTTGTCAGTTGGTGTTTGTGTCATAACCTTGATATTATTTAAACAAACCTTTAAATATCTATTATTTAAAAATATCTTGGAATTGAAGCTATCCTAAAGCTTTGAAGAAACCATCCTCAAAGCACTGCAATTCCTCATGTGCCACTTTTATTAGAAGTAGTGCATAAAACATTTGCTGTTGACAAATCTAATTCATTAAAAGGTGACATGGATGCATTTTAAAATCACTGCCTGGCATCATTATCTGCAGTGCCTTTTATAAATTATTCCTCTTTTCCCTTTGACTGAACTTGTCAGAGTTCTCTCGCAGAGCCTGGGTGTTATGCCTTATAGTCAATGCTTTCAACATGTTTAGACAAGTCACAAGCTAAACAAACAGTGGTATTTTATTTTGTAGAAATGAGAAA
>CABHPQ010129428.1:11837-22877 GCA_902168405.1 Peromyscus aztecus | reverse complement strand
GTATGTGTGTGTGTATGTGTGTGTGTATGTGTGTATGTGTGTGTGTATGTGTGTATGTGTGTGTGTGTGTGTGTGTGTGTGTGTGTGTGTGTGTGTGTGTGTGTGTGTGTGTGTGTGTGTGTGTGTGTGTGTGTGTGTGTGTGTGTGTGTCTTACCACACCGCACCTGGGGTCTCACCACACTGCACTGCTCTCCGGGTTTCTCACACATGGTTCAAAGGGGGCTGCATCTGCTCTGGGCCAGCTTCCCATCCGGCTCCCGTGGTCCTTCTCCTCCTGCACCTCCCAGCACTAGCTTCTGCAGCATTTTCTTGCAGTGATGGGGGGGGGGGGGGGGCCACGTTTTCCTTTATGGACTGGAGCTCCCTGGAAGGCTCTGTGTTGAAGATTCTGCACTCAGTGTTAGAACTCCAATGCTGTGGAGAACTGGAGTAGTGCAAATCAAAGGCCAAAGTTGTCTTGGGCTATCTTTAGTCCCCTTGCTAGCCCTTGGTTGCCCGCCTCTGTGATTTAACAACCTTCTGGGTGTAGGGCAAGACCTTTGGGAATGTATTAAAGCAGCCCCGGAGTTTCCACCAACACAGACGCTAACAATCCCATCAGCACCTAAACCCGCATGAGATTCCACCACTGTGCTGTCGGATACTTACCTGACATCCTCACCAAAGCATCTACACATACCTTGACTTGTTACTAACTGGGCTCTGTTCTGTGACTATAAAAGTAACCACTTCTATGGAGGCTTAGATTAGATTCCGTGTAATCTGAATTAATGTTTCTGGGCGTGGTCACTCATGTTTGGTTCAAAATAAACCTTTCTACTATCTTTGTTTTACTTCCACCCAAGTGTGCTAGACCACACAACACAATGGCACAAGTGTGTCTTCATAGCTGTAAGGCCACATGTGAATGCTTGTCACTATTTTGCTTAAGAAATCGATTTCAAAAGCTTAGGCAGCAAAGTGTGTGTGTGCTAAAACTCCAATAGGCTTTGCCATTTAATTTTAGTTTGCAGAAATAGAAAAAGTGCAAACTCAGTAATTAATTGGTTTATAAATTCTGTGACAATAAATATTCTAATCTGTGACACCTGAAAGCTGTCATGCATTAAAATAAAAAGATACCTAACTCCATAAAGATAAAAATCTTAACTATATCATCCAGAAAAGTACATAATACATTGTCATCACTAGGCCATGCCTCCAAGTCTGCCAAATTATAAAAATGTATTTAGCATACATAAAATATCCATTCTCTCACCAAAAGTACAATCTAATACAAAAATATGTTTGACGTTTACACACTGGAAGGTCCACTGGGGAGCCTGTGGCATAGGATGGTTTGACACTGGAAACTTCAATGGCAAAAATATAAACAAGTATAAAGTATTATTATAGATATAAATAATTTAATTTGAAAGTATGGGACCTTATGTAACCTTTGAATATAGACTAATAGCTTGAAAGGTTTTGAACTGAAAATTCAGAGAAGAAAAACTAAAGCAAGAACGTCATGACTCAGACTGTTCCGTGATCCTGAGAGAACCACCTTCCACACACTATAGGCAAGTGAGGAATACTTGGTAACAGCCATAGTTTTCTCTCGAGTTACCAGGTTTCCAGTATCCGGGGCCACTGCTTTCTCGTTTCAGAACCCTACCCCCACCCCGAGCTTCTCGGATGTACTCGGCCATCGAATGCAGGGCTGTCACCTTCCTCTCTTACGTCTTCACTCCCTACAAGACCCACCTCAGGATGTCACTATGAACACTTCAGGAATCGTCTAATCAGAAGTGGCTGACCCAGGGCTAAGGGACAGATAATGATGATACAGACAGAGTTCGTGAGGAAGGACTTCCACCAAAGACACCACTTCCTCAAACAAGATTTAAATGTTTTCAGGGGTTGTAGAACCCAGGCCTCCAGCACACCAAGTACTCTACCACTAAAGGCAATCTTCAATGCCAGATTAGGATACCCCATCCTTCCATATCAGAGTAAGTAATATGAAATCTGACAATATTCTGGCTGATTTGTTACTTTTTTACCTCCTAAGTATTAAAATATTGATATCACAAGCCAGGTGTGATAGCACAGGCCTTTAATCCTAGCACTAGGGAGGCAGAAGCAGATGGAGATCTCTGTGAGTTCAAGGCCAGCCTGGTCTACAGAGCTAGTTCTGGGACAGCCAGGCTACACAGAGAAACCCTATCTGGAAAAAAACAAACAAATTGGTATTACACAAACCTGTGGCTCAGACAGTAGGATTTGTAAATGAACTGTACTCTAAAATGAAAACCTTGAGTTCAATGAAAATTTAGAAACCTAAAGATGACTGAGCCAAATCATGGCAAAGATTCTTAAAAGTGCCTGAGGTATTTATTCAAAACCACAGCTGTGCAGTGCTGGGCACAGAGAAAACCAGATCATCGGTAAGGCTCAGCAATGAAGGACTAAAACAACTTTGAGTTCTTTTTATAATATCCAATAACCCGGGGTAAGAGGTGAGTGACTGAATCCTGGCAACATACAACCCTGCAGGTCCATCACCACCAAATATCCTCAGGTACAAACCTACACTCACTCTACAATAGCCTTTGTGGGATATATGTTAGAGCAGTGGTTCTCAACCTACCTATTGCTGTGACCCTTTAATATGGTTCCTCATGTTGTGGTGACCTCCAACCATAAAATTATTTCGCTGCCGCTTCATAACTGTAATCTTGCTACTGTTATGAACTGGAATGTAAATATCCCATATGCAGGGCTGTTCAAACCCCCAGGGGTCATGACACACCTTGAGAACCCTGTGCTGAAGGTTTCTAAAAGTTAATCATCATACACTTTTCACCACAGAAGAACTAGAACATGGGTTTTGGGCAGGACGGGCAGCAGGACACTCCTGATGGGGATCTTGAGCTTCTTTCTCTCTGCTCCCTTGTGTTGCCTCCCTTTGAGAACAATGCAGACACTCCAGGAAGGGATGTGTGTGTCGGGTTGTGTATGTGTCCACCGTACGTGCATGTAGAGGCGGGAGGTCGAGTTCAGACCTTCTTCTATCCCTCTCCACCTGAGATTTTTGAGGTAGAGTCTCTCCTTGAACCTGAGCTGTTTCAACAAGACTGCCTTGACAGTGAGGAGCTCAGGGATCTTCCTGCCTCTGCTCCCCAAGCACTAGGATTCTATCTGTGCTTAGGCATGCTTGGCTTGGTTGCTGTTGTTTTTATGTGGGTGCTGGGGACAGGAACTCAGGTCCTGTTTGTGTGTCAAGCACTGCATTGACTGAGCCACATTCCAGCCCTGGGGCTGAAAATGGTTGATGCAACTTGAGCTGCAGAGCATCTTAGCTTTGATAAGTTAAGCATGGAGTTCCGGGTTATTAACATGTTTTATATGAAAATAATATCGATTTCCTGGTCCTGAGGTCTGTGTTCTAGCTACTGCCCCATGAAATATGGGTAACTGACTGCAGTAAGCTGGCGGCCACTGCTGTTCCTGAGTCTCGCTGCATTTAAACAGGGGTAAGAACTTTGTTCAGAGACCCTGCCAGCCTCTGCCTCCTGTGTGCTGGGACTAGGTGTGTGCCACCAGGCCCAGCCAGGAATGTGTGTGCTACAACGGTCACAGGGGTATTTCCAGGATAAAGTAAAACACTAGAAAACGCTTTAATTTTTATCTAAACACAAGAGACATGCTATAATTCACACTAGCCCACTCTGATCTATGTTTAATGTAGGCGCTCCCACAAGATCACAGGGTGAATATTTAGTTTGATTTTATTTTAAAAATAATAAATCACAAAACTAAAATGTTTGAACAAGGTCACTTAACCCTCTCCCAGGTCGGTTATTTTTATCATTTGACATCTTTATTACTCCGGAGCTACATATTTATAAGAGGAATTTTTACTATGCCGGCAACACCAGGAAGCCACCCCTGGCACAGGTGGTCTCTTCCAAGGGGCTTTCTCCTCTGCTTTCCAGGTGCTGACCCAGGGTGGAGGGGACAGAGGAGTCACTCGGAGTTTCTCACTGAGGGACCAGTTCCCTCAGGGAGGCCAGAGCAGCATGGACGCGGACGTGCAATCTGTTTTCAAAGTCGTAGCCGGAAAAGTCCTCCTGCAAGGGCCGGATAAAGACGACTGTCCCCGGGTGTCACAGGGCGGCATACCGCATCTTACAGCCCTGGAGTAACTCCCTACCTCCTAGAGGAGACTTCACGTCCACCTGATACTCTTATTCCCTACCACCCAGGCACTGTGTTTAAAACTGATAGAGTGGTGAACAGCACAAGCCTGTAATCTCAGTACTTGAGAGGATGAGTCAGGGGGATTACAAGTTCTTCTGGACAAAATGACCTCATGTTATTCTTGAAATACTAGTCTTAAGTTGGGCTCAAAGCAAGCTACTGTTAGGAAATTCTTCAAAAACATAGGAGGGGCTAGGGGACAGCTCAACAGTTAGGAACACTGGTTACTCTTCCAGAGGATCCAGGTTCAATTCCCAGCACCCACATGGCAGCTTACAGCCATCCTTAACTCCAATTCCAGGCATCAGACACCTTCTTCTGGCCTTTGAAGGCACCAGCCAGGCATGTGGTTCACAGACATACACTCAAGCAAAATAAACCTCATATATGTAAAATAAAAATAACGAATATTTTTCAAACATATCTATGAAATCAAAAGTTAATTGTTCCTGGAGCTGGATATGGTGGTGTAAGACTGAAGTCCCAACTAGTCAGAAAGCTGAGGCAGGGGAATCCTCCTGGAGCTTAGGAGTGCAATACTAATCTGGAAACACAGCAAGACCTATTCAAAAATTTTAATAATACAGTTTATTTTCCCTATCAAAACTAGAGCACTTATAAACATGCCGAATGACTAGATAGTAATTTATCCTAATCTTGGAGACCCCCCTTCAAAACCAAGTGCTCATGGATTTGCTTAGCTACTGTTTCTCTCCAGAATTAGTTACACATGTATCAACGTTTCCATATTTTCCTGAATTAAGACCCAGGTGTACAGAGAACAGGGTAACAGCAGCCATGGGAAGAGGGACTGGGGTGCTTTTTACCTTTGCCTGAAGGAGCAGAGTTCTGCCTCTTCCTACAGTCTGTGAACAGAAGAAAAACAGACTGTCTTAACAGCCATGTCTGCAAATCAGTGGAGGACACACAACCAGGACAACCCAGAGGAGGCACAAGGGGGTGCCAAGGACAATGCCTACTTTTCTCTACAGCTGTTAGTTTACATTAAGGCATTACTTGACAAGTAAGTTTCATGGCCCAATGTTGTGTACAAAAGGCAACAATTTCAGCACAGGGTTTTGTGTTTTCGAGACAGGGTTTCTCTATGTAGTTTTGGTGCCTGTCCTGGATCTTGCTCTGTAGACCAGGCTGGCCTCAAACTCACAGAGATCCACCTGACTCTGCCTCCCGAGTGCTGGGATTAAAGATGTGCACCGCCACCACCTGGCTCAGCACAGGTGAAAGTCTTACTAAACAACTTAAAGTAACAGTAACGAAGGGCTCGGCTGGAGACAGTACGTCCCACACCTGCTAAGTGAGCGTGGACACTGGCAGGTCCCAGAGCTGATGTCCCAGAGCTGATGTCCGTTGACATTAAGATAAGACTCCATGAGAAGTAAACAGTCCCTTACAGGAAAGGACACAAAGCTTCACATTCCATCTAAATGTGTGATAGGTACTTTATTTTGATTTATTCTTTTTTTTCTGTTTTGGTAAAATGACTCAAAGAACTTGAGTCACTGTTTTCGGGCACTAGTGAAACCTGATTGTAACAAAACAAACAAAAATCCCATTACCCACTTGCTAACCTACACATCTCTGTGTGCGTATCTGTACAGAGTGTAGAGGTCAGAGGATGATCTGGGGTATCCTCACATATTCTTTCATCTTTTTGTTTTCTCTCAGTGGCCTTCCAGGGAGCTCGGGCTCTGCCGCCCATCTCTTGGCACTGGGTTATAGCCGCCACACCTGCTTTTCATGACTTTGGGGATCCGAACTCAGGTCCTCACACTTGGGAGGCAAGTCCCTCACTAACTGAGCCATGCCCAGCACCATAATCAATAGATAGTAGCTGCCAAGTTATGTGCGTGATGTTGTAACAATTTCCAAGGACTCACACGTGTCCTCTTCACTTATTCGCACCGTGACTCTTAGTAAACTGGCAAGCCGGGTGTGCCCGCTGTGCAGACTAGGGAGTGGGCTTGTGCGCTGGTAACCTGACCAGTGGCGCACATTAAGACACAGGGCAGCACGGCACAGCTCCTGTCTTCTCAAGGCACCACACCGTGTCATACCACTCTGAAAAAGGCAATAATTCTTCCCACAAAGGAAGCTTTATACGCAAAGTCACAGCTGTAATTCAAATTCTAGGGTGGCCATTGTTGCTCTTTAAAGACATTAGCATCAACTGATGTCAGCCTCCAGGACTCGCTCAGGAGACCGAGGAAAGCAAACCGAGCAGGAGATCGGTCTAAGTGAACAGTGTTCTCTGCTGCTCATGCGGGAGACTACGAGCACACGAGGAACTCTTACCTCTGGCCTGCCTAGGAGGAGACAGCCAAGTTCATAGCAGGCGTACGGCTGGACATACAAGTTATTCTGACGACACAGCTCGTCTTTAGCAGCGCGCTGGAAGAACTGAGAGTCACACAGATATTACTGGGAAGAATTCATTTCCTACTTGGTAGAAGGCTCATCACAGCCCTCAGGAGGCAAGAACGGAGGATTTCTCTAGATCTAACTTTCTCTTCTCTACTGATCTTTATTTCTTCCCACTTCTAAAATGTTCATTGTACTGGGTCACATAAGGCTATCTCCATGCAAGTACACAGTGTGTTTTGAACATATCCCCATCCCCAGCTGCTCTTCCCTTTCACCTCCATCAGTTCCCATAGACCGCCCCTAGCTCATTTCACTCATGCATCATGTCATCTAAACACAAATGATCTGATGCATTAAACTCGGACCTGTGGACAAGAGAAAGCTGAAACCTGTCCTTCTGAGACTGACTGAATCCTCTCACTATGACTATCCCCGTCCGTACCCACGTCATCCGATGACAGAAACTCCTTCCTGTCTCAGCATTCCCATCTGCACCTTAGAAGCCCATCCACTCCTGCAGGGAGGTTCCCCAAGACACAAACACGCTGGCCATTGAGCCACCAGCTTCCCTAGGACATAAGCACGCTAGCCATCGGGCCACCAGGTTCCCTAGGAGACACAAACACACTGACCACCAGGCCACCGACTTCCCTAGGAGACACAAACATACTGGCCATTGGGCCACCAGGCCACCAGGCCACCAGGTTCCCTAGGACACAAACACGCTGGCCATCGGGCCACCTGACTCACGCTGCTTCCTCTTTCAGCCAACATACCAACCTGGACGGACGGGAAGAAACTCTTTGTCTGCTGTAAAAGTCTAAACATCCCCATTTTAAGATAAAAACCACACACAGGCCAACGTCCACCTCCTGATATACACCTAGCCACTACCTAAGTATGCAATCTAAAATAGCTCTTTAGAGTTATGTAATAACTAAGATAATTCACATCAAATGATGAATTTCAAATTCAATATGAAAATATTAATATTCTATGATTTAAAGGTCAAGTCTATATGAAACTATTTCAAAAAGTAGGCAATGTAATACCACTTATTTTAGTTTTCTAAACTAACTGGCCTGGGGGGTGTAGCCCATGATAGAAAGTAAACCTAACATGAGTGAAGCCCTGAGTTCAGTTCCTAATACCAAAACAATGAACAAAATCTTAGTTAAAACAAAAATCCCTCCAGCTACACTGGAAAATAACTGCTGACTCTGCCCTCCACACTGGCTGTTTGGGTATAAACCAGCCCCAAGGCTCCTGTGGTAAAGGCCTGGTCCCCAGCACGGCACTAGTGAGGAGGGACTGGACAATCAGGATGCTCCATGCCAATGAACCCATCGGTTGATGAATCCTCAGCCCAGTGGGACTCTGGGAGGAGAAGCTGGTGGGGAAGTCGGAGACTGGGGCATATCTGTAGAGGAATATCCTCTTCCTGACTGATTTTCTGCTTCCTGAGGGAACTCTGTCATGTCTTCTTCCAGGACACTCCACCTCATCACAGCCTGAAACTGAGCTAGGAAAAACCTCCCTTCGAAGCTCAGGAGCTCTCGCACAGGGTCGGATAGCTCCCTAACTCGCAACCTAAGGAACAACTTTGGAGGCCTCTCCTCAGCTCTGGGCAGCCATCTATTGTCAGGAAGAGAAGAAAGGAATTTCAGGAGAGAACACGGTACCCCTAATGTGCCGCACCGGACACCCCTGTCCTTGTCCATGAGGGCTTACTGCTCCCTCAGATGGCCAGCCTCCCATTCCCTCCCCTCCCAGCCGATACTGTCATCCTTGACAGAGAGCAGCCCTCACAGAAGGAAGCTCTAAGATCCGTAGTTACGTTAAGAACATCACATTAACCATCTTATCCTCCCGGCATCTGAAAACGCCATTCCTTAAGACAGTGCAGAGTCCCCCACAGGGCTGAGGCCCTGTCTACCCTCTCATCTGCCCCCTCCACAAGGCCACGCACACGCAGGGACTTCGTTTGTTTACTGGAGCCATAACAACGTGTTTACCTGCACAGCATCCTCTGAGTTTCCCAGACACTTGTGTATGGCACCGAGGAGCAAATGCTTCAGTCCAGTGACAGATGGATCGTCCACCTCATGGCAAGCTTGGAGAGAAGGTGTGTGAAAGGAAGGGAAGACACACACTTAGGGCCTCAAGTGCCACCAAGTTCACCAGCTGTTTCCCTGGTTAGTTTACACTTTTGCCCCAAAAATTCAGAAGGTGCCCATTGCTCATCCCCTCGTGACTCTCCTTAACCAAAGAAGGGCAAATATACAACCTTTCTCTCTGTGTGTATGTGTATTCACGTGTGTGCAGGTGCACGTGTGTATATGTATTCATGTGTGTGCAGGTGACATGTGTGGAGGTGTATGTGATATGGCCTCCCTTCCTTCCGTACCTCTGAGGGTTGTGGTGGGGAGCAAACTATTTTATAGACCACAACATGCCATTCAAATGTCTATAACTGAGGTTTAACAAGCTTCGATTATTTGTTTAATAACAGAGCCTCACTGTATGAGAAAATCTAGTTTTTTCTCGCTGGGGAATTTTCCTACCATTATAATAAAATGGCTGCACCAAGACTACCTCCAGGCCTTTATATTTCAACCACATGGGTCAAAAAATGTAGGCTTTCAATTACACGGCTACATATTTACCCTGGAAATAAGACTTATAAACTTTAATAATATACATGTTCATAACAGTTTTACTCGTGACAGCCTAAAACACGTCTTAAATGTCATCAACAGGAGGGTAGAGAGGGAAAGAGTGGCTCTGATATGTCCACACAATGGAATACTACTCAGCAAGGAAAAGGAACGATCTACTAATGGAGGCTATGGCAAATGCCAGGCATGATGCTTCATGAAGGAAGTCAGGCGCCAAAAAGTGCACCTCTCGTGATTCCACTGCTACGCAGGTCAAAGACAGGCAAACTACCTCTGGATACAGAGCTCAGAGCAGTGTCCGCACTGGGGCGGTGGCCAGCAGAGAAGGAGCCCAGGAAGTCACCGGGGCTGTGCAAATGTTCTGTACAGACACCCTGCTGTGCATAGTGCCCAGCTCCACCACCCAGACACTTCACTACCTGAACCTTTCATGTATGTGTGCAAATCACACAAACACTTCACTACCTGAACCCTTCATGTATGTGTGCGAATCACACTTACAGACACTTCACTACCTGAACCTTTCATGTATGTGTGCAAATCACACTTACACTTCACTACCTGAACCTTTCATGTATGTGTGCGAATCACACAGACACTTCACTACCTGAACCTTTCATGTATGTGTGCGAATCTCCCTTACAAGAGCTTCCACAGGGAAAACAGTACGTGCTCACAGCAGCCACTAACTTGCACCGGTATAAAACTGGCACCGGTGTCCTCTCTTGTTTTGTCTTTTGAGACAGGGTCTCATGTGGCTCAGCCTGTTCTCCAATTCACTGTCACTAAGGATGACCTTGAAGTTCTGTTTCTCCTGCCTCCACCTCACAAGTGCTAGGATTACAGGCATGCGTCATCACGCCCAGTTAAGACCACTTTTACTACGTACATCGTCAGGCACCCGAGGGCAAGTGTCTCTGTCGACACCAGTGTGGTCTACTGCTGTCACTGAGGACACCACCTACCACAGCATGATCGATGTGTACTCTGTGTCAGCTGGAGGGGCTGAGGGAGGCTGCCCCGAAGAATCAGCCGACTGCATAGAGCATCGTTTACCTTGACTCATCCTCTGCAGGTTGGGGAAGGAACAGTTGGGAAGAGCTTTCCACAAGTACAGCACTTCAATGGATGCCAGCACACACAGCGCTCTGGTCGGGGTCTGCTTCCGAAATCTCTCAGCCTGCAAGGAATTCTCAAACCATCAGGCCCTGATCTTCAAAAGCAAACTCAAACACAGGCTGGCTCTGGAGACACATCATAGTGCAAGATCAATGTAAACAGCTGCAAACAGAAAGTCTCTCCACACCACAAATGTTTTGTAGTTTTTAAAAAATATCTATTCATTGCTATGACTTATATTCATTATTCAGCCAAGTCTCGGGTATCTGTGTTCTGAGAATGTGGGAATGAAAAAGATGCATTCCACTCACAAGCTAGGTGACTGACTAACTCAGTGTGGGTCCATACGGCACATTTTCATTGTGGTCCTGTGGACTTTCAATCTTGAACATAGCCCCACAGCTCTCAGCTGCACTCTGCGTTATAATTTTATGTATGCATTTATTTATTTTTCAGTACTGGAGAACCAAACTCAGGGCCCTGAATATGCTGGGCAAGTGCCCTAGCACCGAGCACATCCCAGCCTTGTGATCTATTTACTTATTTCAAAGATTTACTTTATTTTTTAAGTGTGTGTGTGTGTGTGTGTGTGTGTGTGTGTGTGTGTGTGTGTGT
>CABHPQ010129428.1:1269-11827 GCA_902168405.1 Peromyscus aztecus | reverse complement strand
GTGTGTGTGTGTGTGTGTGTGTGTGTGTGTGTGTGTGTGTGTGTGTATGCGCGCACGCAAGTGCACAGGCAGAGGTAGACCTGAGTGAAGGTTCTTGTTGAGGCCGGAAGACGGCACTGTATTCTCTGGAGCTGGAGTTACAGGCAGCTGGGCACTGTCGACTGGGAGCCAAACGGGTCCTCTGCTGCAAGAGCAGTCATCACCCTGAGCTGTCTCTGCAGCCCTCTCATCTACTTCATGTTGGAACAAATTCATTCATTATTCATTTAATAAAAGCTAATTAAACTTTAAAACCTTATGGGGTAAAAGAAAAACTTTAAAACTAAAGTGAAGGAAAAATCAAACGAGGACAAGCTAGGATGTCACTCAAGGTTATTCAGCCACATCTTAGTGTCAGAAATAGTAAAATTGGGACAGATCCCGCACAGTCCTGAGACTTCTACTGATAAATGTAATGCCACATTTGGTCTTTATTATATGAAAATGTGATGCGGTCACCATCCTGGGAAGCAGAGCCATCTGCCTCTCGTGGGTTCTACCATCTTCTAAAGTGACTCAAACTTCAGACAGACACTTTTCCTCTTTCCAGGAGGGCTCATCAGCTGTACAGGGTCCAAGATAGCTCATTAAAAACCAAAAATCAAGCCTGCTTTAGTTATGTGTGCCCTTTCTCCTCAGAGCAGAAACAAGGCCACAGGAAACACACTGACTGTGAGAGCATAAAGCTTATCCAGGGAGGTGTTAGTGTCCATCACAGGTGATGCTCATGACAGACAGGTTCTGACATACATACCTTTTTTACTGAGAACTGTTCAATCTGGTTGTTTTTCCTTTTGAACAGCTTCTGGACTTCTTTAAAGACAAGCTGTGCCCCATCTACGTCACCGGTGGCCCCCTGACAAACTGCAAGACATCAGAATTGTATTCCCATGCTCTCCAGGGAAAACACACAAGCAGGTTATGTACCAAAGCCCCCAGCCCATGGTTCAACTCTTTCTAGCAGGCTGGTGTTTCCAGAGTGTTTTGGGACACAAAGCATCTGGGTTCTTGCCCTCCATAGGAGGAGACAGTCTCAAATGTAATAAAATTCTCAGTTCTTGTCACAGGGTATATTAGCTACTTAAAGACCCTGCCTTTGGAGCGCTGAATAGCAAGGGTGTAGGAAGAAGAGCACGGGGAGCACGGGGGGCATGGGGAGCATGGGGGGCATGCATTCACGAAGCAGTCTGCACACACTGACCATCCCCCATCACAAGCCACCAGGGATGTGTGAGGACGAACGATCACACACACACACACACACACACACACACACACACACACACACACGGTCCCATTGCTGCAATGCTTATGGAGATGGCAGCCCTTAGGGAGGAGCGCCGTGGTGTTTTTAGAATGCTCAGAGAAAACAGGATCATTTCTCTCTGGATTGTGGGAAGCCATGAGGAGCTGGGAGTTGAGCTGCACCTTGAAGGGTGGTGACACTTGCTGGCCACAGGCCACCTGCCTCCCAGCCTGGGGATTAGTCACATTCCCTCTGCTTCCTCAGCAAGCTTCATGTCCAGCACCAGCACCACTACCTTCATGAAATGACCGTTATTTGGGGCCTCACCCTCTCAGCTCCTGAGCTCACTGAACGCCTGCTCCTTTTCACTAGGTTTGGTCTTAGCCTCATGTCGCTTCTCTCCCCATTTGGAACAGAAAACTGCCTGCTACTTCTGCCTTCTTTACTTAAAAACCAGAGCGCCTGGGCAGGCAGAGCACAGGGCCACGGAAGCCATCAACAGGACACAAAGAAACAGACGCAAGGTTTGAAGAAAGCTGAGGATGCTGAGGTGAGGGGATGTCAGGAGATTCTTGGTAGTAAGAGCGTTCAAAAGAAGAAACTACCCATTTCCACCTGCATAAACAGGGTAGGATCTGCGCCAGTCCAAAATAATGGCCGCATCTACCTCAGCAATGGCATGGCAGCACCAGAAGGGTGTGACAGTCTGTGTCACCAAGCAGTCACCGTGGATCCAGGGACAAAGAGGAACAGGGAGCGAAGTCCTGAGGCCCCAGCAAACCAGTGAGGAAGGAGGACTTCTGCTGCCTTAGCTTGAGGTGTCTCAGATCACTGGGAACGTTCTTATTTCAATCAGACCTTCCTCACAGTTATGCATGTGCCCACACACGTGTGTGGGCACGTGGAGATCAGAGGATAACTTGCAGGAGTGGATCCTCTCCTGTCCACATGGGTGACATGGACTGAACTAGGGTCACTAGGCTTGGAGCAAGCACCTTTGCCCATGCAGTCATCTTGCTGGCCTGAGAACATCTTGTGTGTGTGGCCTATGCACATGACCATGGGGACACGTGTGCTTGTGGAGACCAGAAGCCAACGCCGTCGTCATCGTCCTCCTCCTCCTCCTCCTCCTCCTCCTCCTCCTCCTCCTCCTCTCCTTCTTTAGCTCTCCAACTGGTTTTGCTAAGACCGTGTCCTCCACTGAGCCTGGAGCGCACTGAGCTGGGTAGGTGGGGCTGGCTGGCAAACTCCAGGGATCTACCTGCCTCCGCCTCCCGGATGTGCCCTGCTGCACTCAGCACAGTCAAAAGGTGGGTGCTGGGGACCAAACACACTGATGCAGGTGGCACTGAAGTGACTGAGTAATCTCCCTAACTAACCCAAGACACTCTTACAGGGTCAAATGATGCGACGGTCGGATGAAAATGCACTCCCACAGGCGCATAAATGTGCATGCGCAGTCCCCAGTCGATGAACTGTGTGGAAGGATTAGGTGTGGTCTTCTCGGAGGAGGTGCCCTCCAGGCCCAGTCTCTGTGTCTCTGTCTGTGTCCCCCCCCTCCCCCCTCCCCACCCCCCATTCCTGCTACCCATGGATAAGGATGTAAAACTCTCAGCTACTTCTCAGCCCCATGCCTGCCTGCCACCATGCTTCCCTCCATGATAACTCACAGGCTAACCCTCTGAAATGGTAAGCAAGCCTCTCAATTAAATGCTTTTTTTTTGGGTAAGAGTTTCCATGGTCATGATGTCTCTTCACAGCAAAAGGACACATGATGAGAGATAGAGCGAGGTCCTGCTTAATCTAATCCACATATAAAATATACAACAACAACGCCACAGACTCCAAAGAACAGATTCCAACCCTCCAGCTTTCCTTGTACTTCACAGTTGGAGATAGCAGTTTTGAGGTTTCAAAAGCCCACCACTGTCTGAAAACAGGAGGGACCTGGTACTTAAGGATGAGACCTAGACAGAACTTGGCACAGCTACTCTTCCACTAAGACTGCTAGAGCATCCCTAAGTAACGTTCTTCTCTGGTGGCATAATTCTTAAGTAATTTTAACCTTTCAGAAACACTGCAGGAGTAGTAGAGGATCAGATCCAGCCATTCCGTTTCCAGATGTTCTCAAAGAAACCGAAAACAAGGGCTTGGATTGACGTTTGTCCACCAGTGTTCTCAGTGAACACACTGGCACCCGTCAAAGAGAGGGAGCAACGCACACAAACGTCCACTCGTGATGACGGGTGAACAAGATGGGACAGGTATACAATATGCATTGGGAGACTATTCAGCCTTAAAAATAAAGAAAATATTGGGACGTGCCACAATATGGATCAGCCTTTAATACATTTTGATAAATGAAATAAACGAGACACAAAAAGATCAATACGTTGTGCTCACATGTGGCACAGGGTAGTTATAGTTAATTCAGGGACGGAATGTAGAAAAGTCGTGGTCACGTGCTGGAGGAGGAAGAGATGTCAGTGTTTAGACTTCCACTGTGGACCCATCGGGGAGTCCTGGGGATGGACGACAGTGGCGTGGACGTAGCTCCCAAGTACAATGAAAAATCCCCCAAGCGGTAGGATCAATGCTATGTGGTTTTCAATCCTAGAAAACAGTAAGACGGGGAACTGAAGCCTGAGTGCTGGCACTGTCCCTTTTGGTCACCACACGTTGCTTCGTGGCCAACTCAAACACAAGCCTGCAAGGCACCTCCCCTGACTGTGGGACCAACTGCTCCTCACGAGCCCCCATGGGGTTGTTCGCACACCTGCTCCTCCAAACGCCCCCTTGTGGAGACAGACATGAGGACTTATCTTTCACTCAGCTACAACTAGATATTTGGATGTTCCCAAATATTTGGGATGTAAATGTTTGATCATATAGCTATCTCATACATTAATTTCTTGTATGCCCCCTCAAAAAACCCCAAAATACAAAAAAAACAGCTGCCCACCACTGACCGCAAGACCCAGCCACACCTACTGACCACTGGCATTCTTGTGGCCATCCTTCCACGCTATGCGACTAGGGATCACTTACTTCTCAGTGCTGGACAAGCAAATGCTTACCAATAAGCAGCTCTTATTTTTATCTAAGATGCTGGCAAACTGTATAAAATAACCCTTTAAGCATGAGATATCGTAAACCAAACCACATATCAGAAATAATAAACACCAGACCAAAGACACGGGAAAGGGACGCCCTGCAGAAATCCCACAGGGCACAGACGTGAGGCACTTTGTCCCGACTGCTCTCTGATGTGATTTTAGAGGGATTTTTCAAGACAGGGTTTCTCTGTGTAGTTTTGGTGCCTGTCCTGGATCTCGCTCTGTAGACCAGGCTGGTCTCGAACTCACAGAGATCCACCTGGCTCTGCCTCCCGAGTGCTGGGATTAAAGGCGTGCACCATCACTGCCCGGCCCTTTAGAGGGATTTTTAAGACAGCCAGGACACACAGCCTGACCAATACAGACCCTGTCTTGTTTTAGTTGGATGAATTAAGGGGATAGAATTGAAAGGGGAAGATGTCTCACTAAAGCCAAATGTTCAAAGGAATAAAGGGATGTTTACAGTAAGGTTTGGGGTGCTCAGTGGTACCTGGATGTAGTTCAGGGGGAGAGCACAGTTTAACTAAACACATGCAAGGTCCTCAGTTTGATTCCCAGCACCAAGACAAATGTTCATGTTGCTCTTGAATTTTAAGTAGAAGAATCACTTCTGAGGTTGCCTATGGAGAGCAGACCTGAAGACTTTCACAAAGGGTTGCTCCAAGGCAGGAGATGCACAGCTCCACTTCTCTGGTCTCCAGTTCTGCACCTCTACAATCCCAAACCAGGGCATTCTGTGGCTCACAAAGACAGACAAGAGCTTTGTCCACCAGGTGGCAGCACAATGCCATCTATGTTGTCTAAGAGCTTCCAAAAGCAAAAGGCACACCACACACACACACACACACACACACACACACACACACAGAGTCAGGCTTGTTGTGATGGTCCACAGCACGAGGGTGGCCTGCGCTCGTGACACCACCCTGTGAACAGGATTCGCTGGCACGTAAAATGGGGCTGGAGCAAACTCAAGCTCCATGAACTCCTTAAGCACAGTGCCAACTAGAAACTCCTTGCACAATGAAAAACACATGTCCAATTCTGAAAAATATTTTAAAATCCCAATAAATAAAAACATAGCAAAGGAAAAGAAAGGGAAAGTAAGGGCTTGGGAGGAGAAACGCTTCTCAGGAAAGCATTTCTAAAGGCTAACAGGCCCAGATGGATGTCTTGGAATCCAGCTGGGCCTCTGGGCATTTCTGCCCCCTTTACTTGGTTACAGCAAAGAACAGGACTGGCCTGCAGGTGGAGACATGCTCGGTAGCCTCTTAGGAGTTAATCCAGTTGTGAAGGTTGAGGCCCTGGCTAAGGGACCACCCCTCAGGAAGGTGCGCTCACCCCTCAGGAAGGTGGGAGCACCACTCAGGAAGGTGGGAGCACCCCTCAGGAAGGTGCGTTCACCTTAAGATAATGTACTTTTCTTTCCCAGAATCCTCACCCCCTTGTCTAGTCCCTAAGCACCAAGAGGAAAGTTCAGCAGGTCTCCTCACTCAGAAAAGCTGTAACCACCCCTTTCCTCCGCTTGTGTCAATTTCCTCTGGATGCTTGAGAGCCTAGGTGAGCTCTCACACTCTGGCACTCCGGGCTTCCTTCCTTTTGTTCTAAGGTCCCACCCCGACCCCCCCCCTCCCCCCCCCCCCACTCCCCCACCCCCCCCACCCCCGTGGCTGCCTGTCACTGAGTCCGACCTCTATGTCAAGGTCTCTCAAGCATCCTGGCTTTTTTCCTTCTCTCCTCCACCCTCCTGGGCAGCTGGCAGAGTTCCAGCTTGCCTGCCCTGGGTTTTTTTTTTTTTTTTTTTTTTTTTTTTCAATTTGAATAAATTATCTTCGAAGTTTGTTTGACTCTGTTCTTAAATCCTTTTCCTAAGACACTAAGAATCCCAGGAAGGGACCCAGATTTTCCTGGTATCATACAGTGGCTCCACCAGGTCTCCCCAAGATTTCCCTTAACATTTGTTCCTACTTTTAAACTCCTTAATCAGATGGGGAGAGAAGAAGCCACGCCTGCACACACCTGAGCTTCCTCCTCCTCCAACCCCACTTGCCAGGATGCGCGGGTGCCGACACGGACAGGACTCACTCACCCGCAGTCAAATAGGCGTAATAGCACTGCGACCATCTGGACTCATTTTTCAGCCTCTCGAAGGAGTCAAATGCATCCTTGAAGTTGAGTTCAATCATGCTGCACCAGCCTGCAAAAGGAGCACCGTTAGCGCGCTCCCGAGTCAGTGAGCAAGGCACACCACTCCACGGTAAAGTGCAGTGCAGTGCCCCAAGGCGCCAGTTGAGTGCATCACTCTAAGTCAAGGAGTTAGAACAACACCCTAGGGTAGTGAGCACAGTACACCATCCTGAAGCAGGGAACTCCACCGCCTACAGTTAAGCTATGAGCTTCTAACTGCATTGACTGAAACTCTTCTCTGTGAGTGTTCTTGGAAGTGCTTCAAACTTTGAACTTAAAAAAATGCAAGGAATTATTGTTTCCCTTAAATACCTTCAATGTAAAGTCTGAGACAACTGGGAAGTACGGAAGAGGATGGTGTGCTGTCTAGACAGATTCCAACCTGCTTGCTGTCACAGGGAGAGTAATGCATGTGCAGCAGAGGCAGGGAGGGCAGTGTAGAGGCAACTTGGCCAGACTAGACACTTAGCAACTGCCATCAAAAAGCGCTGTCAGAAGGAGAAAACAGTGTGCATGCTCAACCCATGTGAGAGGCCAGTGCAAGCCGGTAAGCCGGCAGGCTCTTTCCACCCTGCTGGGCACGCTGGTGCTGAGGACAGCTCATCTCCCCTCCATCCAACCCCGGCCTGCATTCTGGTAGAGAGCAGCAGTTGATTCCCAGTTACTAACTGCCCTCCCACACTTAGGGGTAGCGTCTGCATGCCAGCCTGTGCAGAGTACGTGCACAAGTGGCTCATGGCGTCCTGGGGTTAGAATGCGGACATCCACAGGCTCGTGACTTTCTCAGGCCCACAGATGGAAGGATTGTATGTGGGGGTCCATCACTTATTTCTCCAATACACTACTGCCACTATGAAAAGAAACTTATAAGCCAGGGACATAACACTGACCCAAAACAACCTGGGGAGGGCAGTGTTTATTTGGCTTATAGGTCCCAATCACAGTCCATCACTGAACTTACAGACAGGAACTGGAGCAGTGGCCATGAAGGAACACTTACTGGCTTCTCATCCTTTGCTCAGTTGCTTTCTTACGCCACCTGAGGCCACCTGTCATGGGGTGGCATCGGCGGAGCCCTCCCACATCAGTCATTAATCGAGAAAATGCCCCCCAGACTTGCCCACAAGCCATCTGATGGAAGCATTTTGTCAACTGAAGTTCCTCCTTCCCAGATGACCCTGGCTTGGGTCAAGTTAAACAAACAAACAAACAAAAATCTAAGTGGAACACAGGGTCCCTCCATTGGCAGGAAGTGGCTCAGAGGCTTCAATAACTTATCTAAGGTCTCAAGGATGGATGGGTGCTGCTTTCTCCTGGGTACTAACTTCAAGAGCCTTCAATTTTAACGTGCACCAGAGGAGGGCACCACAGTCAGTCCACCCACATTGTCCACTGTTCCCAAATTAAAAATGGCAGCCAGGAGCAGCGAGTGCCAGCAAGACAAGCTTTAGTGTGCTCGGATGACAGCACACAGGGTGATCCTCATCACACAGAGCGGGGCTCCCAGGAAGACGGAACTGCGGCAGGGAGCAGCTCAAGCACAAGAGCGAGCAGACACCTCAGAGTTACCCTCTCACACAGACAGACACGCTGGATTCCCAGAGTTACCCTCTCACACACACAGACACGCTGGATTCCCAGAGTTACCCTCTCACACACACAGACACGCTGGATTCCCATAGTTACCCTCTCACACAAACAGACACGCTGGATTCCCATAGTTACCGCTGTCACACAGACAGACATGTTGGATTCTCATAGTTACCGATTTCATAAAGACAGACATGCTGGATCTCCCTCTGATCTACGGCGAGTTCCAAAGCAGTGTGGAAGGAAGTCAAGGCACTGTTGATTTGACACTAAGGAGAAAAGAAAAGCAGGGTGACTGGCAATGACCTGACGTCAGCATCACCATCATAAATCAAAAATCAGCTTCTTCCTGAGTTGTGATTTTAAACAGACCAAGCACAGTACAGGAGAACCGTTTAAGGATTGTAAAAAAAACAAAAACAAAACAAACAAAAAAACCATACCAATTTGCCTAACGGAAAGGTGAAATTAACCTGAGCACAGAAAACTCTCTTTTAAAACTTCCTTAATTTATTTTTGGGTGTGCACACACATGACAGAACCAGCTCCTATGTGGAGGTCAGAAGACGACTATGGGAGTCGGTTCTCACCTTCCACCATGAGGAGGGTCCTGGGGACCGAACTCAAGTCCTCAGGCTTGGCAGCAAGCTCCTTTACCATCCTCTTTTTCTTTTCCTTTTTGTTTTTTGATGCAGGGTGCTGTGGAATAATGCTTTTAATAAAACGCTGATTGGCCAGTAGCCAGGCAGGAAGTATAAGCAGGATAAGAGACAAGGAGAATTCTGGGAAGAACTCTGGGAAGGCTGAGTCAGGAGACGCCAGCCCGCCATCCAGGGAGCAGTATGTAACGACACACAGGTAAAGCCATAGAAAACGTGGTGACATATAGATTAACAGAAATGGGCTGAGTTTAAGTGTAAGAGCTAGTCAGTAGTTAGCCTGAGCTAATGGCCGAGCAGTTTTAATTAATATAAGCCTATGTATGATTATTTTATAAAAGGCTGCGGGACTGTGGGTGAGAGATTTGTCCTGGCCGCTGGCCAGGCAAGACACAGGAAAACTTTCAGCTACAACAGGGGCCCACTCTGTGGCCCACATTGGCTTCATCCCTTGGTCCTCTTTCCTCAGAGGTACTTCTCAAGCAGCTGAGGGTGCAGGTGCACCACACAGCCTGGTTTAGGAGGCGACTCTTCCAGTGAGGGCTTATCTCCTCCCCCACCCTTCCCCCCACACCATTCTCTCTCCACGTGTATATGTAGATTTTGTTGTATTATAATTATTGGCCAATCTAGTTCTCTGTTAACAGATATATTCACCAGGCACAAGGACCATATTCTGTCCTCTGGATATCCAGTCCTGGTCCAGAAGGAATCCCCACCAGCGTGGAGGGAATGCACAATGCCACTCCCATGAAGCCTTGTGCTATCAAGTCTCTGCTCCAACCCACAGTGGACGGTTTGCTTCTAAACTGAAAGCCGGTGCCCACTTGCTTCTGGTCATTTGGTCTCCTCTCCCAACACTCCAAAAACGCTCTGAGGTTCCAGATTCCATTTGCAGTGTCATCTACCCATTGCTGGTCAGAACCCAGCAGCCCCCAGATGTCAGCTTTAGTTGTTTCTGGTTACACTTGATAGCCCTCCCCTCCCCAACCTGCTGTTCCACTTTCTGTGGTCCCAGTGGCCTGTGGTCAACTGCGGTCTGAAAACAGAACACAGTGCAGGAAGATGCACTGACAGTACAAGAGACCACGTTCCTGTGACGTTTACTGCAGGGTACGGTTGTACCTGTTCTGTTTTCACTGTTGTTCTCTGCCTCATCTACACAGTACACTGTGGCCGGAGGATGCATGCAAAGGAAAAGCCTGTGTCTAGCATCGCTTCTCTCTGGGGTTTTAGTCCTCACTGAGGGTCTTGGAAAACATGTTCCGTGTATGGGAACCATACATCTGATTTTTCTTTCCATTAAAAATTTTTCCTCAAGAAATTTTTTTCATTTTCCATTAAACATTTTTCCTCAAGAACTCTCAAAAAGCATCAGCAGAATCAGAAAAGGTCCAGGCTCCTTAAATAAGCTTTGAGATGTGTAAAGGCATCTAACACTAAAGGCTCCACACCCAGTGAGACCACACAGGCTGGGGACGGTGGCCCTGCACCCAGTGAGACCACAAACCTGCCCTGTGGGTGGTGGCCCTGCACCCAGTGAGACCACACAGCCTGGGGGCGGTGACCCTGCACCCAGTGAGACCACACAACCTGCCCTGTGGGTGGTGGCCCTGCACCCAGTGAGACCACATGCCTGCCCTGTGGGTGGTGGCCCTGCACCCAGTGAGACCGCATGCCTGCACTGTGGGTGGTGGCCCTGCACCCAGTGAGACCACATG
>CABHPQ010129426.1:0-13810 GCA_902168405.1 Peromyscus aztecus | reverse complement strand
GAGCTTCTGAACAATATGGTTCAGAATGTGCTCATTCTGAACAACATGCTCAGAAGTATGAAAGATGCCAGTAAGAGAATCTTTTCTAAGAGAAAGTATAAGAGAGGACATGGTCCAGCAATATGCATGATAGAGGAATAAATAACATCTAGAATATACAGAGAACTTAAAACAACATAATCAAGGAAACAAATGAAACAGAGTTCTCAAAATGAGAATTTAATTAAAATTGTTAAGATATACCTTAAAATGTGTTCATCATCCTTAGCCATCAGGAAAACACAAACTAATCCTGCATTGAGATTTCATCTTACCCCAGACAGAATGGTTAAGATCAAGAAAACAGTTGACAACAAATGCCAGTGAGGATGGGAAGGAAGCAAAGCTTCTTTCACTTCTGGTGGGATTGCAAAGTGGTGCACGCACCACGGGAATCACTAGGGGAAATTCTCAGAAGCTAAGTATAAATCTACCACATGTTCCAGATATATCGCTTTTTGACATATTCAGAAAAGAATGATAACTTACTGAACAGATAGCTTCCCAGCCATGTCCATTGCTGCTGTACTCACAATACCTAGAAAATAAAGTGTCTTAGATAGCCACGAACTGATGAATCAATAACAAGAGTGTGATAAATTTACACAATAGAATTTTATTCATTAGTAAAGAAAAATGAAATAATGCAATTTGCAGGTAAGCAGATGAAACTGGAAAACAATGTACTGAGTGAAGTGATCCAAAATCAGAAATCCAAACACTGCACATTTTGTCTTATTTATGGACTCTAGTTCCCTAACTGTAGATTTTCATATGTAACCTAAACTAACTGGAGAAGAGAGGAAGGTAGAAAAGGAACCTTGGGGAGAAGTGGAAGTGTTCTACTTCTAGAGAGCGGGATAGCAGGACACATGTGCTATAAAAGGGAAAATGAGGTGGACTTTAACAGAGAAGGAAGGAGGAAGATAAGTAATACTAAAGGTGTTTGAAAAGGGTATAGGAAAACATTGTTTTGTAAGTTTACCTTAAAATCTATGTGTGTGTGTGTGTGTGTGTGTGAGAGAGAGAGAGAGAGAGAGAGAGAGAGAGAGAGAGAGAGAGAGAGAGAGAAAGAGAGAGAGAGAAGATAATTCTATTATTCTTTCCCATAAAAGCCAAAGACTCTAGAAAAATCCCCAGTGGTAGACATGGGAAACCTCCTTTCAAGTTGTTGTTCAGGGGAAGCCAAAATTGCCAGACTGTAACAAGCTATTGCCATTTTCCTTGGTCACCTCCCAGGAATTGAAGGCAAAACCATGTTACAATTATCAATCTTAAATGCTTTGTTGATTTGTGAAGTGAAAAAGTATGAAAATATGTGACCTACACCAAATTTTCATTAGATTTATGTAAAAATAAGAATATAAGTTCTAGGAATTATTTTGTAGTCAATGATTTGACATGTGAAGTCAAATCACACAGTGCAGAGTGTTCTTCACATATATTGAGGGTTATTTTGTGAATAGTAATAAACAATGATTAAGTGATAAACATTAAATATATTGAATTTGCAGAATAGCAAATTATATAAGTCATATTTGTGCTTGCTTTAAGTACTTACTTTAAGTACTTTATATATGTTGAAGAAAATTAAACTGCCTTGCATAATTTTGAGTAATGTAACAATATGAACCTTTTAAAGAAAATGACTAATTAGGAGCTAATGTGACAAAATATCTTGCAGATGATGTGAGTTAAATAGCAGGTGGAAGCAGAATCTAGTGTGGATTCCAGAGAAGTTGTAGACATCAAACAGGTTGCCTTCGGCATAGTTTCAGAAGACTTTTCACAGCGATTTAACTGGTAATCTCCCAGTCTGTAGGCTGTTTTCCAGAGGTAGGAGGTTTATGCTGAATTATTATTTCAAATAATCCATAGTTGATGTGAAAATATACTGTTGTGTGAGAAGCTCTTTCCAAAAATTGAAATAGTTTAAATACAGATGAATTTTGAAGATTTACTTTCTGGAAGGTCTAGTAGCAAAAGGCTGTCATTTAATAAATAACAATTTACTATTTTACAATTTACTAACAACAATAACTATAAATAACAATTGTGAATTTTTATTTTAAGGTACTAGAAACAAACCTAACAAAAACAATAGTAATGTATGTCCCACATGGAGATTAATAAAAATACTTTTAAATCTATACCAACTGCATTTCAGTTTTTAAGCATAAAACATTTATTATCTGAGAATTTGATACAACATATTTTGATGATATTACCCCTAGCTTCTCCTGCTAGATTCGCACAGATCTATCCACTCCACCAAACCCTCCTTTACTATATATGTGTAAGAGTTTATCTCCTAGGATATCTTCAGGTCTACTGGCTTTTAGGATCTTTCCACACCCTCTTTAGCAATGTTCCCTGAGCCTTATATGTAAGGCTTGTACTGTAAGTGCATCAACTCAGAAAGGTGGCCTCCTCTTAGTTGTTCTTTGAGTTTTGACCAGTTTAGATTTCTGTAGCGATCTGTCTGCTAGAGAAAGAAGATCAGTTTTAAAAGTTATTAATTTAGAGTTATCATTACATTTTTTTTCTCAAAACATTTCAAAAACTTCAGACTGTCATTCTAACTATTCTCTGTGGCTTTTTTTCCAATTAATAAGTACAATGAAAAGAACCATGCTCATTGATTCAGTGTATCTGTGCTATTATAGACATTTTATTTTTAATATACTTCCATTAATTACATGAGAATTTTATACAACTTATGTGATCACGTCTATACCTTACTCCTCCTCCTAAGTTCACCCAGCTTCCTAGCCCTTCTTAACTTTATGCCTTCTTTTTTACTTTTTCTTTTCATAACCCACAATGTCCAATTTGTGCTGCACATAAACTCAGGGATGTGGGGCCATCACCGGCACATGCACAAACTACAGATTCCTAGTACTATTGTCAAATATAATTGAACAAATGGATCTCATTATAATTATATAAATACATAAAAATAAAGTGTTTTGATTATGTCCATGTCTTCTCTTCAGATTTTAATTTAAAAAATTATATTTTTGGGAAATCAAAGTGCATGAATTTAATCATCAATTTGACATAGAAAATGAAATTTTTCTTGTATCAAGGGTTACCCATTGTCCATATTATTGGGTTTCATATCCATATTCACAGCTGGATGGAAAAAGAGGAAGTTTATTGCCACAGATTAGTTAATTAGATATTTTCCATGCAAACTTTTGTTTAATTAAAATGTAGTAGAATTTTAGATAAATCAAATGTGATTCTTAGGAAAATCAGTCCTTTACTTTTTGAAATCATGATCACAGTAAGAAATAGATTGTGCAGAAAAAAAGGTGCACAAAACTTTCACAAAATAATAACTTTGTAAAACAATGACTCCCATACTCTATTTTCCTATGTCCCCTTGTGTGTTATTATTGTTAAGCGCTTATTGTGGCTCATTAAACCAAGTTCAAGAATTGCTGATGGAACAGAACCATCAAATGACTTTGGTAAAGGCTCCATGTACTAGTCTGCTGAATTCTTACTTGATCTTTCCATGTGTTAGATCTCAGTTGTTTAACTCTTCCCCAGGTCTGTTACTTTTCTAGCATATCTCTAACAAGTTTCACTTTTAAATTGTGTCATTTAGCTTCCAACTTTCCTTGTTGCAACTCAGTTACTCTTGCTAATCTGAGGTCTTCTTTAGAATGATGATTTTTCCTCAATTTGCACTCTCTTTGGACTCTGTCTCTTTGGACGCTAGAAATTGAGATGAGATAAATAAGAATGATGAATGTCCTCAGTCTTAGAACTCGCATTTACATGATATGACATGTTGCAAGGATGTAACAACAATGTTTGTTTCCCTGACATTCTATCCTAGCTATATGTAGAGTTGCAAACTGGAAAAGATAAGATTATTTTTTGTTTGTTTGTTTGCTTGTGGGGGAAGTAAACACGGCTCAATTTGTAAACTGCTTTTGAAGAAGTTTGAAGATGTATCTTCAAACCTCAGTACTGTGTCGTGACTGGATCTGTAAATCTAGTAAAAAAATATATGGCTGGGGAAATCATAAGCTCTAGTAGGGAAATTGCTATTCTTTAGCTAAACTGGCATATTATCAAATGGCCTTCTAAATATCTAAATTGATACAAAAACTACTCTCAGATGTAATCAGAATAGCCTCTGGTAGGAACAGAGACTCATGGTTGCTCATGATGTTGAAAATAAGTGATGACTGAATGTTTATTTCCAAACAAACCATTTTTTAAAATTTATTTATTTATTTAAATTTTACATACCAACCACAGTTCCCCCTCCCTCCTCTTCTCCTGTTTCCCCCTACCTCCCCCTACCCCTATTCACTCCTCATAGGGGGTAAGGCCTCCCTTGGAGAGTCAACACAGGCTGTAATGATGGAGGTGGGTGCATGGGTGAATACAAAAGCAGATCATGGAAACTTCCTTTCCAGCCAGCATGGCCAACTGGTGAGTTCTCAGTTCAATGAAAGGCCTTGTGCTGTGGGATATTCTGTATGGCAAATGTGTTGCTCTGATTGGTCAATAAATAAAACACTGATTGGTCAGTGGCTAGGCAGGAAGTATAGGTGGGACTAGCAGAGAGGAAAAAAGAACAGGAAGGCAGAAGGAGTCACTGCCAGCCAGCCGCCACCAAGACAAGCAGCATGTAAAGATGCCGGTAAGCCACGAGCCACGTGCCACGTGGCAAGGTATAGATTTATAGAAATGGATTAATATAAGATATAAGAACAGTTAGCAAGAAGCCTGCCATGGCCATACAGTTTGTAAGCAATATAAGTCTCTGTTTACTTGGTTGGGTCTGAGCGGCTGTGGGACTGGCAGGTGAGAGAGATTTGTCCTGACTGTGGGCCAGGCAGGAAAACTCTAGCAACAGTCTTGTCTCAAAGGTAAGGTGGAGAGTAATTAAGAAAGGCATCTAAAACATAGAGTCATATGCATGTGAGACCACATACATACTTGCCCACAAACATGAGCTAAACACACACATACACACACACATACACACACACACACACACACACACACACACACACACACACCGCAAATGTAATGAAAAAGGAAAAAAATGTATATGGCATCAAGTCTTATCACTAGGGCATGAGCAGGAAAGAAATGATTCTTTTTTTTTTTTTCATTTAAAGCAACTAGTTTTTCTTAAAACTATGAATAAGTATCAATTTTTAAACAATGTTTTAATTTTTCCAATTGCTTATTCTCTTTTACATGTTCAGATGTTCCTTCAAAATGTAGTTTTTCACTTAAGATAATTTTCATTTGTTATTATCAAGTTCAAAGGTGGTTCATATCACACATATTTCAAATAAATGTTTAGACTTTACGGAAACTTAGTAGATATGGGCAGGTGTCTAAATGGAGTCAGAGAGGCCAAATGTGATGCATGGTCTATATCTTATACACTGTCTTGTACTTAATTTGCAACGTTTGTTCCCAGAAAACTGCACTTCTCTTGTTTTCACAGGTGAGAGTCATCACTTTGGGTTCAAATGATAATTTATTATGAGAATATCAGTACTTTTCAGGATAGTCAAATAACATTTCTTATACCAGCAATGGGTTTATTTGTGCTCAGTATGGATATTAAACCCATTTGGGGCCTATCTTAAACTGAATTTGTCATTTTGTGAAAAATTGCCTATAAGGTTATGACGTAGCAAACAATTCAAATGTTGATGCATGTGTCAACCTAAAAAAATTTCAAAGACAAGTGAAAATAAACGTGCTTACTGTTTACAGCCATTATGTGTCAAATTTAAGAGACCCATAACTTAATATTATTGCTATCATTTCAGGAAACCTAGGAACTCCCAAGAAGCAGTCCTAACAGGTCTGATAACTCGTATGCCATTCGTGATCATTGTTCATGGTACTGCACACACAGGCGTCCTCAGTGTGGAGTGTCCCCCGTGTGGCTGCCATTCTTTCACTTTTGTAGCTGTGTTGTTTCTAGGATCATCTGTATTCATTCAGAAGGTAAGAAATGAGGCATTTGTGAAATATCACAATGTAGAAACAGCATTTGCCACTCACTATCCCAAATTGTTGTCTGGGAACAGACACATGAACTTCCTCTGGCAGAAGAGACATATTCTAGCTCAAGATCAATAAAGCGTTCTTATATTAGCCCCACATGAGGATATTTTCTGATAGAAATTAGTAACAAAAATGCAGATGCTGTGACAACATAGACTTGTTAAGGCTTAAAATTACCTTTTATTTTTTTTAATATGGAAAAGTCTCAAAAGCCTGAAAACAAGAATTAAATCTATATTTATAGTTATTTTATACAATATTTGTGATTCAACATTTTAAAGATTAATGAATCCTTTTTCTGTGCCTGTTAATTCAATAAGAAATACCATTATATTATTGCTGTTCAATCTAAAATGCATCTCCTATTATTGAGATAAATAAAACACTTTTGAGTTGATTTTGCTATAAAAGAGACTAGCATGTATCGACCTCTTAGAGTTTAATTAAATGATAAACACCAGAATACAAAGTGTATCACCATATATTTACCTTCCCTGAAAGTTTTGTGTTCAGAGAAACACAGATGTTAAAAAACGAACACAAATTTCCTTAAATATGTGAAGCATATCTTCTCCCTTCTGTCTTGTGGAATTTCACATATACACACTTTCAGATATATATTAAGTTACTTTCCATCCATTTCAAGAATATTTCCTCCGTGAGAAAAACACTGCTAGAGACCTATGAACATTCACACAAAAACATGAACACATGCACAGACTACATCAAAAACTATATGTGATTGATAACAGATAACTGTATTGGATTTTTGACACAAATTGTTTGATTAAAAGACACAAAAGGTATTATAGGCATTTGCAGCTTGAGGCTTTGTGCTGTATTCCATTTGGGTCTGTGTGTAGTTTTCATGATTTATTGACAGCTGTTACAGATGGTTCTTTATTTTCAACTCATCCCAACCTTGGTCAAACAATGCAACCTTCTGCTTTTTTTCAATATTTTCCTAATATCTCAGCTCATTTAATTCTATTGATCCACTGAAGAGTATAATGGCATCGCAACTGGAATTACTAGCACCTCCCCAGCCCAGTGCTAAGAGCTTTCCTATTGAGTCTGTGGACCATCACGCAGAATCATAAAAGTAGACAAAACAAGTAGAATGACCTTTACTAGCTACTATTGTGCTGAAAAATCCAGCAAACCTCCGAACATCATTTTCAATTTTATGGCACTGTTTTCTTAAATAATAAGAGAAGGGGGAAAAAAGGAACAACTGACCCCTGTTCAGCATTTACTTAAGCAGAATTGGCATTAATAGAGTATTCTGTCAAAAATTCAAGCCCAAGAAAATGTATGGCTTTGTCCACAGCAGCAGCTATCTTAGCAGATTGCGCTGTCACCGCTTCACACAAAGCGCATTGCAACACCATTAGTGGACATAAATAATGCACAAGCTCTTAGGCAGTACTCAGCTAAGTGCATGGAAACCTTGGGCTCCTGTTGTCAGAAATTCAATGGATTAGTACCTAGATTTATTTTAAGTCTGTAAAGCACTTTGTTCTTGACAGCGTTCAAAGTAGAAAGAGTGCTATCCTGAATGTGCATCTTAATACTGTCATTCCTGTCTTGTAAGAGTGGATGATATATGGGCTGCAATATTTCGTTTTAATATTTAAAGTTTTCACTGTGCAGATGCAAAGAAATATATTAATAGCTATCTGCTGTTACTTTATTGATATAGAGCAGAACAAAGGTAACCTGTAAAATTTCAAGTAGGACTAGTAACAGGGAGACGTTACAATGGCCTTTTCGTGAAACAGATATTATGTTATAATCCTTAAACATTATATTTAGACAATTAGGCAAATTGGTTATTTACTTTCTTCCCTCTCAGTAAATATCATATAGAAGAATTCATATTTGAGAGAGATTTTAGTACAATTTAACTTAATTCACTCTCTTCAAAAGATTCTTTCTTGAAACTAAGTGACTGTAAGAGCTAACATTCTGTTGTGCTAGAACTCTTCTAAAAGGCTACTGAGAATGGCTGCCCACGTGACTTCAGACTGGAGGCAATTGCTGCCTGTAGACAAGTTTCGGCGTCATGTCCAACAACTTCCCATGAGTTGAAAGGATAAAATATATTATTGTGTCCATTAAAGAAACTTCCTTTTGTGGTGGGTGTCGTGGAAGAATAGACATACTTTATATGAAGTTTAATCTTTCTTGACTCTATAAAGACATAGAATCTTATTTTAAAATAGTATGTTTCTTTTCATTCTGTTTACATAGTCTGAATTTCAATACAACTAGTTAACTTCCACATAATGAGTTACAAAATCATTATCAGATTGTAAGGCATTAAAGTAAAATAGATAACTAATAAGTATATTTATATTTATTAGACACATTTATCAAAATATATGCTTGGTGTATGTCAAACAACTCCTGTTTGATCATGTATGACTGTTAAATTCTGATTTTTGTAACATAGATATTATGGGATTGTGAAGGTTCATTTTATTATATCTATGAAATTAATTGTTGAGTAAAAATAATATATTTAAATATTTTTGTGATCCATTATTTCAATCCACAACCCATCAAAGACACCTGTGAGAGAATCATTATTCGTTCTGCAAACAGAGTACACCAAAAGACCAGTTACTTGAAACAAATACTACTGTTTCAAGATAAATAGAATTTATACAAATGTGAAATGATCCAATTATTGATAAATAATTAAAAGAATTTTATAATGAATGGCTAAAATCTTTAGCCTTGTATATTATTTTACTCCAGAGCAGTTTACACTGCTAAAAGTTCGGATCAACAAACAGTTTGCATATTTGTGTCAATAGGTGGCGCTTTCCCCCTTCTTCACTGTCCTCACTGAGTCCTGGTGGAATCAAACTTTCTGGATGTTTGTGAAATTTCAATATTACTAATAAAACAGCAAAATTTTCAGCTATTTCTAACTTTGAGAGATATTCTCAAGTCTCTAAATTTCACATCATTGCTAATCATTTTGATAAATTATCCTGTTTGGGTAATAGTGATTATTCTTTTTTTTTTAGTTTTTTTATTATTAATTATTTTCATTTATTTTACATCCTGATCACAGTTTCCCCTCTCTCTTCTCCTCTTGTTCCCTTCCTCCCTCGACCTCCCTTTTGCCCCATCCCCTATCCACTCCTCCTCAGTCTCCCTTTAGAAAGCGATAGTCCTCCCATGGGCTTCAACAAAGCTTGGCACATCAAGTTGTGGCAGGACCAAGCTCCTCCCTTGCTGCATCAAAAGGAGGGAAGCAATCCAGCATCGGGAGCGGGTTCTCAAAAGCCGGTTCAAGTGCCAGAGACAGGCACTGATCTCACTGCTAGGAGCCTCACAAACAGACAAAGCTACACAACTGTCACACACATGCAGAGGGCCTCGGTCAGTCCCATGCAGGCTCTCTAGCTGTTGATCCAGAGTCCTTGAGCTCCCACAAGCTCAGGTCAGCTGTCTCTGTGGGTTTCCCCATCATGAACTTGACCCCTGCCCCCCAAGCTCATGCAATCCCTCTTCCCTCTCTTCAACACGACTCCCAGAACTTGGCCAGTGCTTGGCTATGGATCTCTGCATCTGCTTCCATCAACTAGTGGATGAAAAGGCTCTCTGATGACAATTAGGGCAGCCACCATTTTGATTATAGGAGATGACTAGTTCAGGCACCCTGTCCACTATTGCTAGGTATCTTAGCTGGGGTCATCCTTGTGCATTCCTGGCAGTTTCTCTGGCACCAAATTTCTCCCTAACCCCGAAACACATCCCCTTTCAAGACATCTCTTTCATTACTCTCTCCCTCTGTCCAGCCCACAACTCACTCAACCTGATCACTCATGTTCTCCTATCTCCCCGACCGCCCCCTACCCTGCCCCCATATTTCCCAGGAAATCTCTTCTACTGATTATTCTTAAAGAAAGCTTGGAGTTCTTTTCCATGTACAAACATTAAAGAAAAAAAAAGCATTTAGTTTCTTGAACCACTGATTTATTCTTCATTTATTCCATGGGAAAACTTCTAGGATGCAGTATTATTGAATACCTAATATAAAAAGACTCTTCAAATTCTGGTATCATGATAAATGTAACTCCTAACTGGAGAGATTTGTCAAAGAATGATTCACATGTAAACCACATGTGACATATGAAGTAAGAGTAATCTGCATATGAAGGAAAACTCTGTCAAATGGACATGTTTAACAACACAATTATACCTAGCATTTTTATCTGAGTATTTACTCACATGAATCTTTGCAGTTCAATCAAGCCTGAGAGTTACAGACTCTGTACAATCTTTCTAAGTGGTATATATAGTTTTTTAACTTGAAATATAGAGGAAACTTAACAAGATTTTTTGGAGTACATTTTTATAGATTTATATTAAGGTATCTGTCTATAAAATGTTTCCCACCAATAAAACATACAATCAAATAATAATAAATACTACCAAATTTTTAATGTCAATTTAATATACCATAGTAACAGTCTCTATTTCTGATCACTTAAAAGATTTTCACCTACTGACAAACGTATTAAAATTTCAGTGAAGTACATGATAATTTTCTGATAGAGTGGTAGTGTTGCCATTAGTAAAACATTCTATCTTGGTAAAAAATAAATATCAGAGTCAAGGGACATTATATATTTTAATGGTAAATAAAAGCTTATGATTGCTAGACCTTATTTTGCCTCTGACTTCATTTTCCTCAACAATCTTCACTATATTTTTATTAGTTTGATGTAGTACTTGTTTTGCTGTATTAAAATGAGAATTCTTCATGTTGCAGATATATTGGCATCAGAAAAATATAACATGTTACAAAGTTGCATCGTTATAAACACCATGATCTTTCTTGCATTTATATATTTGCACGTACTGAGTATGAAATTGTAATTTATTTTATTCTTAAAAGCATACAGCATAATTAAAGCTATAGCAATAAAAATTTAAACATTAAATTTTCTTCATAAAGGAAATGTAAGTTACCAGTAATTGTCTTTGTATTTTAAAATATTCTTAATGATATCGCCTCTTAGCAGATTCTCTCTAAAAGTCTAAGATAGTTGTAAATGTGGAGTCAACCACCTCCTCCACAACTCAAACTGATAACCTTGGTTTAACTTTGCATGTCTGTATTTCATCACTTCTTTTTTCCTGCAAGACAGAAGTGGATAGTAAGTTCAAAAGGAATTCTATTTTTGTTTTCTTCCAGAAATTACAGTGTTTTCTAGAAAAAATATTTTCATTTTGTAATTGGTCTTATATTCAAGAAATTCCATTGATATGTTACCTTTTGTCATCTTAATAAATAGGGTTTCTTATTCTTTGAATAAGAACAAAGCAACTATGTTGGAATGCAAACCCTTGGGTGTTTATTATACATAGTCTCATGCTTTAAAGTGCATCACTCTTTGCAACTCTGGGTTGTACATATATAGAGCCTGACATTATTAGATAACATTATAAGATGGATCTAGTACAAATTCCATCCACTCCAAATGCAAGAGGATCACTGTAACGCTGATAAATGTCAAGCATCAGTAGTCCTATGCTTAAACAGTCTTGAAGAGACAAAAACGGATATGATAGGCATAGCCCTCCATTATCAAGACAGCGATGATAAAGTACAACACTTAAGAGATTTTACTAACAGTTTAAGAGTTCTGGCACGGTACAGACTGCGTATAATGAGGCTTCTAAATGTTCAGCTCACACAACTTGCATTTGAAGAGATAAAATACTTTACAAACTCTATTTCATTAATCTTCACAATATCTCTGTGAAGAATTATGAACACCAATCAACAGATTAGAGAGGGATGGCATTGAAATGTTGAAAGAATTCCCAGTCCTCTCAGAGAGAGCCTTAGAGATTCTCCTTACAATGAAGTTATATATTTAATACCAGCCTTCTAGACCAAATTAATATGTTAAACTGCACAAAGAATCAATATGTTATACTTTGTTCAGTAGAATAAAAAGGGAAACTTCTCTACAAGGACAGCCAAAAGTCTCAATTTTGAATTTAATAATAGGTTAAAGCAATATTTTATTGCTATGTTACAAGAACATTCAAAAGCATGTCTTTTTACAAAAGGCATTGCACAGTGACTCTTTTCAAAGCCTATTCTAGTGGGCACATTAATGCCAGATAAGAATTTCAGTTGCAGTAAATTAGTCTAATCATATTATTAAATAACCATTCAAGTGATTTTAACAGCACATGGTTTGCATTGTATTATTAACAGCTCTTCAAAGGGCCCACAACATTATCGCCATCAATAAATTGTTATTGACCACTTACTGTGGATAGCTTGAGTTTTTGAAAGATCACATTGCTTCCAATTTGTTAAGCTAATCTTTTATAGATTTATTTTCATGTTGACAAACCAACTTCTTGTTATGTCCATAGGGCAAAACTTAGTCTATGCTTCAAAATTTTTTGAATCTTTTTAACAAATGAGTTTTTAAATGTGCTTGATAACCTATTGAATAGTCAGTTTAAAAATATGTAAAGGATAATTTGACAGCAGATAACTCTAGCAAGATGAGAAACTACAGTTATTAAAAACAATTGGAATCATTATACAAAAATGTCAGCACCAAGTACAGGACACTTCTATAACAGTCGTTTGCCAGAGACACCCCAAATTCTTTCCATTGCTCTTAGACATCCACCAGAACAAGTTGATAAGGCCCATCTGCTATACACACCACACATCTTGGATGCAAGATAAAGACAAATCAAGCTGACAGTGTGCTAGAGAATTCCTCTTTGCTGGTTGGCCCTTATGGTTGCAAATGGTGTCATACCAGCTTATGAGGGGTAGAGGCTTCAATGGTAAAACCTAGCTATGTTCTCTACTACCTGTTTGTAGGGATGACCACTTTGTATTGGATAAACGAACAGGGGGCTCATCACTGCACAAGATTAATTTAATTCTTCCTCTCAGATAAATTGTTAATTTCTTTTACTCTCTATCGAGAGGTGAGAACCCATGAAATTTCTTCTTTATATGTTGAGAAGTTAAGTGATGTTGGAATTATTATGGTCTTGTATAAGATCCTGTGTTGTTGAGATTCCATACATGTAGCTTCCCTGTTGTAGCTAGAAGGCACAGTCTCACAGACTATTTTCTGGCCTTCTGTCTCTCATAATCTTTCCACCCCTTCTTCTGTGATTTCACAGAGTCTGAAGTATAGAAATTATATTGTAGGTATATTACTTATGTTTGATTAGCACATTATCAGTTGTTCTCTGCATATGTCAATAAGGACATATTTCTAACTGACAAATATTAGTACGTGTTTAACCAAACTATCATATTTATGTGCTTTATTAATAAATGTTTCAATAAAAGAGAAATCCAATTGTTGTCTCTCTTAAGAGGTGTTGAATAGGGAAGTAAAAGAAGCTACCAGAAGAAAATATTTAACAATGTTGTCTTTTCTTGGTGTAACATGAAGCATTCACCTGTTATCTCTAGGATTAATATTTGACTACCTACATATTGAAAAGCTGATCTCATTTTTTATCTTTTTCAAAAAAGTAGTATAATTTCTAATGGGTAGTTTCAGACTCTTTGTCTATCTTATTGTATAACTAATAGAGACAGATGTCTTATGTTTCACATGCTGTTGGCTAAAAGAAAACCACCAAAACTACACAGAGAAACCCTTTCTCGAAAAAACAGCAACAACAACAA
>CABHPQ010129418.1:0-11449 GCA_902168405.1 Peromyscus aztecus | reverse complement strand
AGAAAGAAAGAAAGAAAGAAAGAAAGAAAAGAAAAGAAAAAAGAAAACTGTACCCTTAATCATCAAAAACATTGCAATGATCTCCATATAAAATTGACAAGTAGGAACCATGAAGTCAGCCTAGTGTGGACTAAGGCAAGAAAGCTCATGCCAAACCAGGTATAGTAGTTCCCATTTGTAAATCTAGCATTGGGAGGCATAGGCAAGAAAATCAAAGTCATCCTAAGCTACACAGGAGTCTGAGACTAGCCTGGGCTACATGAAACCTTCTCAAATAAGAGAAAGAGAGAGAAAAGAAAAACAAAATCTCCTGCTTTTCTCCACCATCCCTGTAATTTCAAGTTTAGGGAGGGAGGGAGGAAGGCCAGGGCAATACTAGCACTGGTGAAACAGAGGGTAGAGGATCACCGCGAGTCTGAGGCCCTGCCAGTCTACAAAGGGAGTCCAAAGCCAGCCTTGACTCTATAGCCAAGACTCTGACTCAAAAGTATAAAGAATTTATCCCTTGGTTTGAGCAATAACTATTCAACTCCTGCTGATTATTAAGTGGTAATGGATATTAGTACTACTATATTTTATGGGTTTTTTTTTCAACAAGATTCAGAATCTAGATTTATGTGGGAAATTGAAAATTTTAGAAACATCTTAACGGTCAGACCTACCTCAAAGACTATTTGTCATCTCCAGATTAATTTAACAGACTCACTCACTAAAGCACTGAACAGACTCACAGAATCTATGAATCTGTTCACAGAAACATCATCCGGAAGGAGCAAAAGGGCTAGAGAGATAGCTCAATGGCTAGGGCATTACTGCTTTTACAGAGTTCAGTTCCCTCCCACACCTATATCAGGCAGCTCACAACCGTGTGTAACTCCTATTTCAGGGGATTTGGCACCTCTGAACTCCACAGGTAGGTCAGAGTGTATGTGCACATATGCATGTGTAAATTTTTTTTTAAAAAAGCAAAAATAAGATGTACTGGAACACACCTACCCACCAACATACATACACAAATGCAAGAGAAATCCAAGAGTAAAAACTACTGCACAGCAGCTCTACTGGGCTAAGACCCGTTACAATAAGCAAAATATATTATGCAAACAGAATCCCTTATACCTAGTGTTATTGTCATGAAACACACTCCCATGTATCCTTTAGAATATTTCTCTGAATAGACAGTAGAGAGGAGGACCAAAAGGAGGAAGGATGAATACATGGCAAGTTTTTCTCAGTGTATTTGCAGCACACATACAGATTTCACCATAGTCTCCATGATGCCCCATTCCCCTGAACTGAAATAACGATTACATCTTTTCACAGTTTGGTGTGTACACAAAGCACATAGCCTGCTCTATACCATTCGGCCTCAGAGAAGGAAGAGGGATAATGTAGTTCAGCCCTACCAGGTGCTAATCTGACCAACAGTGAGGAAAGGGTTGCCTGTCAGGCATACTGCCTGGAAGACCTGGAGGCTCATCCCTTCCCAAGCTGCCTCAATAACACAAAATCCCCAAAACAGACTTAGTGAATCTGAATGAGTGATTCAAGATGGACAATATAAGAAACAAGAAATTCTCAATCACTTATGTCTGCTCTTAACCTCAAAAAAGTCTCACAGGAGGTACTGGGGATAAAGCTCTGTGAGTAGAAGTATTGGGAAACTGAAGCAGGATCTTTTAGCCTGGGAGACACAGACACCCTGTCATATAACACACACACACACACACACACACACACACACACACACACAAACATGACCCTGTCACATTCACACATGCACGCACGCAAGCACAAAAAAAATTAGAAATCTACCACCCACAAAACTCAAAATATTTACCTTGTCAATGTTTATCTTGTCCTTTACAAAAGCTCTGCCAACCCCTAATGTAAAAGAAGGGTAAAGATCACACCTGGATACAGACTGGTTGGGAAGTAGAGATAAAGTTTAATGGTAGAGCATCTGCTTTGCAAGCAGAGCCCCAGGATCAATTGCCAGCATCTGTCCTCAAAAAGTAAGCCGTTCATACCAGCATGAATCTGTAAACCTAAAACTTGGGAAGTAAGTCAGGAGGACAGCCTGGCTAGTTTTTTTCTCAAAATATTGAACAAACAAACCTCAAAACAGGTGAACAGAAAAGGTGAGAAAGAGTAACATCAAACCATACCTTTGCTCCACCTATTTTTACACTCATATTACCAAAGAGCAATGGGTTGCCTAACTAATCTGGCTGATCTCAAATATCTAAGTCCACTGTCTGATAATTAGCAAACAGCTGCCTGGATGTTCCAGTCATTTCATAAGACAGAAAGACTGTGTGGTCTGAATGTCACAGATGCTAGGCTTTTCTCATATGAACATGTGAGTAAGGAAAGTATTTAACACTTGCATTTAGGATCAATATAGGTCTTTCTCAACATAAGAAGTTCCTGAAAATCCAATGATGGGAGAATTTACTACTATGAAAAAAAAAAAGAATTAGGAGTACTGATCTTTGAAATACTCCCTATTTCCTGTTCAATAAAATAAAACAGGAAATAGGGAATATTTTATGCCATCCTAAATTAGTAATAATGAACACTCTATAATTTTCCATTAACAGTCAGACTTACTGGTCCTGGCTATTCCACTCTAGCAATTTATCTTCTGGAAATATATGCATGAACATACAAAAATGCTCCAGCAGTATAATACAGAAACAGAAACCATCCAGATCACATCACCAAGGGACAACTAACTATGGGTAGAATACTGTGCCACTGTTAAACATATCGAACATGGAAACATGCCCATGACATGTCGTATGAGAAGTAAGTAAACTGAAGAACAGACCAGGCATGATCTCATTTTCACAAATGGAGAGAACTGTTTTCGTCTCCACAGAGGACAATTGGAGTTACATACAAATTGTTTGTAGTGGTTATCTTTCAGCACTGGCTTCACGGAGAACTTCACTTTCTATAATTGCACATTTCTGAAATGTTTCGATTTTTTTAAACAAATAAATCTACATTAGTTCTTTAAGCAACAGAACCCAGGCATTTCCATTTATGAAGCTTTGTTCTGTATAAATTTTCCAGGTTCTCCCTTCTGCATAATTATAATAATACATCTTCTGATTTGGGGATTGTGGGGGAGCACTGTTGAAGATGATTGATTCTTTCATTCATCCATTCAGCAGCCCTTCCTACACACATTCAAAACTTCTTTTTTTCCCTTTTCCTTTTTTCTTCTCCTCACTCCAGTATTGGGGACTAAAGTCCAGGCTTTGCACATGCTGAGCAAGTGCCCTATAACAGTGCTATCTATATCCCTGGCCCTTAAGCCTTTCTTCTTCTGACAGTTGGTGGCTCTTGCTTACAGGCTTTCAACAGCCTTAAAACACAAAATAATCTATAGATGTGTAAGCTAGCATGATTTAAGTTACCTCACTCCCTGGTCTATTCTCCACCAGCAGCCAAATAATCTTTTTAAACAAGATCTTTAGGACTATGAGAAAATATATGCTTAACATGTAGGAGGCTTTAGATTCAATCCCCAGCACCACCCAAAATAACAGTAATAATAATGTCAGATCTTTGATATCTATACAATCATTCCAATCTGATGGCTTCTTATCAGACAAACAGGTAAAATCCTTTAAAAGGCTTAGAGCCTATGTAACATCCCTGTCACCTCTCCAACATCATCTCCTTCTGAGTAGGGAGAGATCTTAGGTATGCTGAATTTGTCCATTTCCTTGTGAAGCTCTTGTTCCCAATGTTGACAGTTTGTTCCTAAACTTCCCTGAGGATACTGCTCAAATGTTACCCTATCAAACTTCCTCTAATCACCCTATTTTAAACTGAAACCATCCCAACACACCCTACATCTTTTTTATGTTCATCCTTTTTCTCCATAGAACTTGTCACCATCTAGCATTCTAGATACTTTTATTTACTGTTTTTCTCCCATTCAAATGAGAACTCTATGCTGATACTTGAAGAGTACCTGGTAAACAGTAGTGTCCAGTAAGTATCTGTTAACTGAATAAATGGCCTTACCACCCTGAACACAACTGACTCACCAGTTAGCTGAATGTATGCATAAGTGAACAGATCATAGAGTACTTTGGAAGACTGTCATTCTGGGTTATAAGAGCTAAAGTTACACAGGAGAGGCAGCCCTTATCAGAAACTCCTTAGTTTCTTCCTCCAAGGCCTGGGTTTAGCTTCCCTTTGTGTCTCATAAACTATGCTGCTTAATTGTACCATAGGTTTTGCTCCTTTTGTATTTCCTAATACCTGGTTCTCATTTTCTCCCCCAGAATGAACAAGTCATCATTTGTCCATCCCAACAATGAAATTCTCTTGGTTGACTACGCATTTTTTTTTTTGTTTTTTTTTTTTTTTGGTTTTTCGAAATAGGGTTTCTCGGTGTAGCTTTGAAGCCTGTCCTGGAACTTGCACTATAGACCTTGCTGGCCTCGAACTCACAGAGATCTGCCTGCTTCTGCCTCCCAAGTGCTGGGACTAAAGGTGTCCGCCACCACCAGCTAACCTTCTGCATTCTTAGAGATTGATCAAAAATATTATAGAAGGATTCTTCATCCTTATAAGAAAATAATAACAACAACCAAAACCTAGAATCATCTCAAAATTGTCTGATGGATTGGCAAGGTGGCTTAGTCAGTAAAGGCAGCTACTACCAAAGCTGATGACTTGAGTTCGGAGCACCCCATGGCGTGTGCATGTCTCCCTCAAACAAAAGAATTTGTTTTTTAAAAAAATGGGGTATAGGTATGGTTCTCTACTACAGTGCACACAGGAAGAGATGCTGGGTTCTACCTTCAACACTACAAAAAATAAAATTAAATTAAATGGATTCATTATAATGATGCTTAGAACCTCTTCCTGGCAAAAAGCAATGAAGTACACATCTTCTCAAAATCTGAACAATCTACATCTGAGTAAATTCAGTATTTTCCACAAAAACTAAAAGAAAAAATAAAATATGAACAGGAAACAGAGCCTTTACACATTTAATTTATCAAGTATATCTTCATTGAGACCACAAATATAGCCCCTACAATGGGTTGCTCAAAGCAAAGTTGGGCTCTGGCCATATTTAACATCATCTGTGTGTTTGTTCTGAGAGAGTTTCTGAGGACTGGAATTACAGGTATGTACCACCACACCTGGTTTATTCAGGGCTGGGGATACAACGCAGAGCTTCATGCATGCTAGGCAAGCATTCTACCAACTAAGCTATATCTCTAGCTGTTCAGTTATATCTTTAAACTGAAAAAAAAATTCAATAGCATTGACCAGCAGAGATAACAGTATCACTGAGATGCTGAACACCAAGATCAAAGAATGCCCTCAGTCATCAGTGGGCAATCAATGTGAAGGGCATCTGGCCAGAAGCCAGAGACTTCTTACAGGCTTCAGCACAACCAGTTGATAATTAGGAACTCGGCACCATCGTGAACCAGAGGAACAAATTCAGGCCATCCGGGAGCACGCAGAAAGTGTATCTTTACTTTAAGTAATGCCACTTCACTTAATCAGCATGTATTTATTGAACCAAGGATTCACTGTAAGATGAAAAGATATGAGCTGAACATGTGGGTACACATCTATAATCGAAGCACTTGAGAGATGGTGGAAGGGGGATCATGAATTCAAGGCCAGCCTTAAGCTATTTTGAGGCCAGAGTGGGACACATAATACTATGTCTCAAAAAATAATGGTGATAGCCGGACAATGGTGGCACACACCTTTAATTCCAGCACATGGGATACAAAGGCAGGTGGATCTCTGTGAGTTCAAAGCCAGACTGCTCTACAGAGCAAGTTCCAGGCCACCCAGAGCTACACAGAGAAACCCTGTCCCAAAAACCCAAAATGAAAAAGAAAAAAAAAAAGTGATAACAATAAAAAGAATATGATATAATGGATCTTTTTAACCAAAAAGGGTAAATAAGATTAATATTTCACAAAAAAGGAAAAAAAGATTAATATTTCACATCAAATTGTAAGGAATGCAAGTTGGGAAGGAACTGTGGCACAGGTATGTAATCAAAAACTCCTAGGGAGGCTAACAGAGTAGGACAACATGGCTTACAGTGAGTTTAAGGACAGCCTAAGCAAATTATCAAAACAGCTCAAAACTTAACGCACTTTCTTTCTTCTTTTTTTCTTTTGGTTTTTTGAGACAGGGTTTCTCTGTATAACAGCCCTGGCTATCCTGGGACTCACTCACTCTGTAGACCAGGCTGGCCTCGAACTCACAGAGATCAGCCTGTATCTGCCTCCCGAGTGCCAGGATTAAAGGAGTGTGCTGCCGCTGCCACCACCACCCAGCTTAACACACTTTCTAAACAAGGCTAATGACCCAAGTTCAATCCTTGGAATCCATGTAAGTGCAGAAGAGAAGATAATAGACTTCGCAAATTTGTCTTCTGACCTCCAAAAGCTCACTATGGTACGTGCCCCTTTCCAGCAAGCATGCATGCACCTACACACAATAACTAAAACAATTTTAATTAACATTAATAAATTAACAAAAAGGCTGGAGTTGAAGTTCAGTGGTTGAGTGCTTGCCTAGTACACTCAAGGCCCTTGGTTCAATCACTAATATCACATACATAAAAAAGTAACACAATTTTAATTCGACTTACTCAATTCAACTAATATTTACAAAGTAACTACTAAGAACCAGGTAGTACCTAAGAGATAGCAGACATTCATAGATAATTACTACTTTTAGTGGGCACATGACAGAGAGGTAATCAAATAAACCCAAGTCTGAATCATATTCCTCTAATTTAGCACTGGAAGGCAGAGACAGAAGGATCCTAGGAGCTGGTCCAGCCAGCCACTCTAGTCAATTAGTGAGTTCTGGTTTGGTAAGACCCTGTGTGAAAAAGTAAGGCAGAAGCGGGGTATGGTGGCACAGGCCTTTAATCTCAGTACTCATGAGACAGAGGCAGGTGGATCTCTATGAGTTTGAGGTCAGCCTGATCTACAAAGTATTGTAGGCCAGGCAAAACTGCATAGGGAGACCCTACCTCAAAAATGTAAATAAATAAGAAGGAGAATCATAGAAAAATGCACATAATGTTGACCTCTAGCATTTCCATGCATACATATGGATAGGCAGGCAGGCAGAAAGACAGGCAGACAGACAGACACACACACACACACGAAAGAAAGAAAAAGGTAAATAATTTCCTGTCATCAGTGAAATAAAGAAGTATCTAGTACCCAAGAACAAAAAGGAAGATGTGATTAAGTGATTATCTGGGGCAGTCAGGAAGGTTTCTCGAAAGAAAGATACACGAGGGAGCACGGGTATGTAAGTAGTGGAGCTTGTGTGCTATGGTACACGTGTGGTAGAGGTCAGAGGATAACTTTTGAGAGTTCTTTCCTTCCACTGTGCGTTCTGAGGACTGAACTCAGCTCATCAGTTTTGCGTGGCTTTTAACTGCTTTCAGCTTTGGACTATGTTCTGAATAACAAGTTTAGTATATTCTCCATCTAAAGAAGCTGTCTGTCTGTTACAGTCGGAAAGTGAAATGCCTTCCTTCAACAGGCCATTGTATTTGAATAGTTGGTTCCCAACTAGTGACACTATTTGGGACCTTCTAGATACGGGGCCTGGAATCCAGCTGACCTAGGACCTTATGAGTTCCAGCACTGCTCAAGTTTTGGTCCAAGTTTTCTGCTTCCTGATGGGCATCATGTAATAATCAGCTGCTGCATACTTAATATCACCACATGATGTGACCTGCTGCTATATCTTCCCCACCATGGGGGGGGTGTTCCCAAACCATGAGCCAAAATAAAGTGTTCCTCCTTTAAGCTGTTTCTGTCAGTCACTTGACAACAGTGCCAAGACCAGTTAGGTCAACACACAGAAGAAAAAAAAGTTGGATCCCTTTCTAAATAAGGCAAACCTTGTATTTGCCTGATTTCTAGGTTGCTTTCACCCTCTTGTAGACCTATAACTAGTTCATATATCCATTTATTTCCTTTCAGATACAGTGTTTGGGTTGAAGTCTCCCTGGAAAAACCCCACGTGACTAACTGGAGCTGAGTGGCTCAAGAACTTCAAGGGGCTTCAGTCTGCAAACTCCAAAGCAACCTCTTACAAAAGTCTAAGAAACTTGAAAATCCAATGAGGGCATCTAACTCTAACCTTTGATGTTTTGGACTAAATTTTAACGCTAAGGCCATCACCTCACTTCTTGGTCTTTATTCATCATCAGAGAAAAGTAAAGATCAAAAGCATCAGTTCTCAGAACACAACCTTCTATTTTAAAGACAAGGTCTTAAATAAAGTGAAGGGGCTAGGGATGCAGCTCAGTGGTAGAGTGTTTACCCACCATTCACTAAGCCCTGGGTTTGAACCCAGCACCATATAAACTGGGATTGGTGGCACACACCTGTAATGTAAGCACTTAGAGAGGTAGATACAAGAAGATCAGAAATTCAAGATCATCCTCCCAATATATCAAGAGTTCTAGGCCAGCCTGGGCTATGTGAGATTCTGTCTATAAATAAGTAAACAAGTGGAGGAAAAGATGTCCTCTACAGCACCTCTGAGTTCAAATCTCACCTCTACTCTCAGTACCTCCTTGCTGAGTATGAGTGAGGCCCCAGGATGAATCCCTAGCAGTGAAGGAAAGGAGAGGAATGGGGGAGGTTGAACTAATAACTCTGGTTCCTTCTAGTTTCAAAATACCATTTCAAGTAGTCATGGTGACATATGCCTTTAATTCCAGAGTTCAGGAGACATAAACATATGGATCTCTGTGAGTTCCAGACCAGCCTGGTCTACTTAGCAAGTTCCAGGCCAGTCAGAGCTAAATAGTAAGCCCCTATCTCAGATAGATAGATGGATAGATGGATAGAAGGATAGAGGAATAGAGGAATAGATGGATGGATGATAGGTAGGTAGGTAGATAGATAGATAGACAGACAGACAGACAGACAAAGTGGCTCTTCAAAGGTCAGAAGTCCTTACAATGCCCTGATCTTCTCCTAGACCAAAAAAGATGTTCCTGATAGTGAAAAAAAAGGCTTGTCACCCAAGGCGTAAAGTGGAATCAGACTACATAAACAGCTTGCCCTCATCTGCCCATAAGAAAAAGGAGACATCCTATGAGTTGATTACTACCACTCAGCAGCACAGAGCACGACTGGAACACAGATGTGCTTAGGAATACACTTGCACAGACAGCAATTATCCCTGTAGCACGAAGAGAGCAAAACATATCTCCATAGCCCATTTCTTACTAGGTGGCCAAAAAACAAAACAAGCGCAATCACCTTTTATGAACTCCATGCACTTAACAACAATAGTCACCTATAAAAATGGGCTTTGTTGCAGGATTCTACCTCCTACACAGACTATAAGAACACAGTTTTTCTTCCCTGCCAGCCAAGCCCAGCAGTAGCAGCAGCCCAACAGTGACATCTGCTGGAAAATAGAAGCATGAGCTGGCTCACCAAGTAGACACTAAGGCATCTTTAGAAGGTAGTTCAAATGAGGGTTTAGTTAGCACCAGTTTGTATTTGTAATTTACACCAGAATGCAGCCATTCAATTAATTAGTAATGGCTCCACTTTGATAATATACACTTAAGATATCTTACAATATGCCTCATTTCTGAGCCAGCTGTCATTCCTCATAGTATACTATATTCTAGCTCATGTAAAATGATTCCCTAAGTAGTATTAATACCATTTAAAAAAGAGAATTATGCATTATTTGTATCTCTTAAAAGAAAAAAAACATAATTTATCACAAGGTGACAAGACTATACACAATGTGTGTGCGTGTATATACATGTGTCCCCCAGTGCTGGGGATAGTGCCTCATGCATACTATAGAGGTTCTCAACTACTATACTTAACTGCACTCTCAGCCCTACAACATACCTTTTAAAAAGTTTAATGTCATTTAAGTCACAACACAAACTACTTTTTATCACTAGGAGAAAAGAAAATATTAAGACAAAAGTTCCTGATAAATCCTTAAAAGTTTCTAAGATTTTAAAAGCCTACTCAAAAGATGATGAGCCAACAACCAGCAAGATGACTCAGTGGCTAAAGGTACCAATCCTCATTCCCAGGACCAACATGATAGCAGAGAACCAATTCCTGAAAAGTGCCCTCTGACTTCCACAGGTGTGCCATGGCACATGTACACCACTCTACCACATACATACCACAATAAAGAAGTGTAATAGAAATTATTAAGCCAGGCTTTGTAGCATATACTTGTAATCCCAGCACTCAAAAGACTGAGGCAAGCTGATCTCTGTGAGCTCAAGGCCAGTCTGGTCTACAGAGATAGCTGCAGGACAGCCAAGCTATACAAAGAAACCCTGTCTTGGGGGTGGGGGAGAGGCAGGAGAATTTTCTCAAGATAAAGATCAGCCTGGGCTTGAAAGCAAGCCCTTGTCTCAAAACAGATTTTTCAAGAGGGCTATCAATGTTAACATCAAGATGCTCAACAACAGCCGAGCGGTGTGGCGCACGCCTTTAATCCCAGCACTCGGGAGGCAGAGGCAGGCAGATCTCTGTGTGTTCGAGGCCAGCCTGGGCTACCAAGTGAGTTCCAGGAAAGGCGCAAAGCTACACGGAGAAACCCTGTCTTGAAAAACCAAAAAAAGAAAAGATGCTCAACAACTAACAGCACTTGCCACACAAACCTGGTGACCTGAGTTCAATCTCTGGAACATAAATGAAGAGGTAAAGAAAATAGACCCCATAGAGTTGTCCTCTGACCTCCACACATCCACTGTGGTGGACAATATTTTCTTTTAATTTTAAGAAATTATAATTAATATTTTATGTGTGTAGTATGATAGTTACTAATCACATCTGTCTACTTATATTTAGAGTAATAAAATTTAAAATTAGGCCCTGCAGTGGTGGCACACACCTTTGATCCCAGCACTAGGGATTACACAGCCTGATCTACAAAGAGAAATTCTGTCTCGAAAAATATAAATAAATAAATGAATGAATGAATGAATGAATGAAATTAGTTCCTTGAATACAACAGCCACATTTCAGTTACTCAATGGTCATATGTGCTCATGGCTACTATGTTTGCAAGCACAGATACAGAATATCTTTTTTTTTTAAATTTGGTTTTAGAGCCTGTCCTGGATCTTGCTCTGTAGACCAGACTGACCTCGAACTCACAGAGATCCACCTGCCTCTGCCTCCCGAGTGCTGGGATTAAAGGCGTGCGCCACCAGCGCCACCAGCGCCACCAGCGCCACGCCAGAATATTTTTATCAACACAGAAAGTTTTGCTGAATAGCCTTGTTCTAGAAACAATGAAGTATTTATAGAGAAAAATATGTGCTATCTGGGTTGGGGTAGTAGAAAAGGATATAGACAAAAGAAGGGAAAAAAACTAAAAAGGCAGCTAGCTATTCATGATTTTT